>PVJA010014144.1:0-48047 GCA_004027025.1 Myocastor coypus
GAGGAGGAGGAGAAGAAATCAGAGAAAGGACAGCATCAGCACCATGGCCCTATAGAACCCGTGAGCTTCCTCCTAGTAAAGGCAACTGTAAATACAAACTCTGTAGGCATTTGCTGTTTCATTCCAAACCCACAGAAAAATACCATGGCATACCTTCCTTATAAAACTAAAGAAAATAGCACACTTGGCTTGTAAAAATAATAATGACATGAGCTCTGAATTTCCTGTACAACAAATTAAAAGTCTTGTGCACCAAGTAAATTCATATCTCAGAATTTTAGACCACATACCTGAATGTCTCTACTCAGTTCTCCTCACTAATCTGTCACTTCAGACACTAATTTCTCTTTGGCAACATCTTCACCATCCCTACAATGATAGTAACAGTTAATAAATATGCAACATTTACAACGTGTGAGACATTTCACTGAACATTTTATATGATTTATCTCAATGAATACAACAATCCTATTAGCTAAGTACTATTTTTATTCTGACTTTAACAGATAAAAATAAGCCTCAAAAAAAAGAATTTACTCAAGGTCCCACGAATAATAAATGACAATTTATGTACAACAACTGGTCTTTCTTAGGCCAGAACCTACACTCTAACCATTGTACTCTAAATAAACTACCTCTTCTCTTTGAAGATAATAATGCAATTTCTTACTTGTCTTGTGATTTCATCGCATCCCTTATAATGAAAAAGAAAATCCTCAACACTTGATACTTGAAGAAGGAAAAACTGAATCTGTCTCATAAGTTCAGTGGGTTCAGTACCACGGTTAGACAGCTCCAACACAGAATCTGGATGGTGGAAGGGCTGGGCAGGAGGAATCTGTTTAGGAACTAGAGGCGGGGGGAGTTACGGACAGGAATATGCCCTTCCAAAGCATGCCCTGGGAAGCCTCTCTTTCTGACCAAGCCACATATCTGAATGTTACAGACTTGGAGCTGTTTTAGATCTAAGCTACCCATTCCACCCCTCATCCTCAGGAGGCTCAGGCCCATTGCATTATATAAGACTCATTTAATTTCTTTCTAAGCATCAGCAATGTCTTAACAGATCCAGCATCATTGGTAAATCCAAGTCCAAAGTCTCTACCAGGACTGAAACTCAATTCTTATTTGTAAGTCCTCATCAGATGAAAAGCAAAGTTGAAAATTTTCAACAAAATGTCACACAGTAAATATTCTCGTTCCAATGTAGAATGCATATTAATCCTGTACCGTGCAGGGAAGCTTAGATGAAATATGAGCTCTAAAGGACACGGGCAGCCCTGTTTCTGTGGCTTAACTGGATGCAGCCTATAGGATTAGGGTCTTGGGGCAAACTCTACTCACTGCTTACAGCTTTCCTCCATGTTTCGGCCCACTCCCATTTCCTGAGGTTTCACTACACCTTCAGCTTCACTCTCATGACTAAATAAGCTCCGATCTCATGGCCTTTGGGCAGGAGCTATGTATATGTCACATATGTTCCCTGCCTTCAAAGACTTCTGTAGTGAAACCTCATCATGCCATAACTTTTGCAATTCACATGCCTAGAAAACCAGCAATATGTGCATGACACTAAGTTAGGACACCTTTAACAAATATCTATGTTCCCTTGGGCCATGGCTTCAGTGGTTTCTGAGCAGCTCACAGCTGAGCTCTGAGATACACTTATCTTGGTAGCCTTGACAAGGCAGACACCCCAGAGATTCTCTTCTCCAGTAAAATATTTGTGGTTCTGCGCCCTGAGCCTCTGAGGCTGCCTACCCACCTTTTCTCTTATCTCTGTACGAAATACTTGGCTTATTTTTATGGCTAATTGTTTTTGAACAACTGTTTTCATTTCCCCTTTCCCTTGCTTATCCTCTAAACAACCGGAATCACTTTCGAATCACTCAGTTTTTCAACTTTGCACTGGATTTTAATTATAGCTCTATATGAAAGTCGCCAGCAGCCTTACCATCCCCTAAATGTTGGGCCGCCCTGAAATTTCCTTCCCCAGATTAATCTACCACCTCTTGGGGCATGAGAAAGGCTAGACAAAGGCTCTGCCAGCGCACAACCCACAGGGCATCTAGTCCAGTTTCCAGTACAGTCTTTGTCTCCTATTGAAAAGTCCCGAGCTTGGCCTTTGCTCTTCTCAGTCCTACCAGCATCAAGATTCTGGCCTTCTGAGTCCCAATCAGAGGATTCCATCCAGCTCTCCTTCTAGCATTCTAAGGTCTCTGTACCCAGCACCTCTAAATTTTTCCTCATTTTGTAAACCAGTTCCAAAAGCTTCTGAACCACTTGGTTAGGTATACACCCAACAATGATCTCTCACCTGATACCAATTTTTAGCTTTAATCATTTCCCCTATCATTGAATCAAAATACCTAACACCAGAAAATTAAAGGAGGTGAGGTTTATTAGCACACAGTACAGTGGATTCAGTCACAGCTCACATCAAAGGTGTTCAAAGATTTACTTATTGTTTGACAGTTTCTACCTGCCATGTCCTTCTTTTCAATTAATCATGATGTGCAAGAATAAATATTTTCTCCAGAATGCTTTATGACAAGATCCTGTCTCTCGTCACCCGTGTGGACTATAATGAGCTGTACCTCATCCAAGCTACACCAGATTCCATTCTCCTCTTTCCTGGCTTTGCATTCCTGGTATTGACTGCTTCTTCAGGTACAATTTGCTTCTAACCCTCTGTTTTAGGCCTTTCCCTCCAAATCAGCAATCAAAATTCCCCCTTGAACATGTCTAAAACTCGTTTGTACTGGTTTTGCACCTCTGGCATGCGTTCTCCCCTCAGACCCAGTGGACCTAACTCATCCTTTCCCCTGGGGAGGAAAATCTAACCATGACCAGCTAGCTAGGAGATTCTAGCAGGTTTTATTCTATTTTCTCTAGCTTTAGTAACTGGCCATAATATATGGAGATCCCACGCAGCAAATGTCAAATCTCTGAAGGCACTGCCAGCATTTCAGGCCATTTTCAGTTTACAGTGAAGGCAAACAAAACAGGCAGCCAATTACAGCAGGCCAATTATGGGTCCCTGGGCAAGGATGGGCTAGCATCATGTTTATGACAGCATGAGGTCAAAGATTTAATAAGAAGTAAGAAAACCAGTTTGCTTTCTATTTCCTGGCTTTCCCTGGCTCAAGATCTACTGCCTCACTCTGCATGTTCCATCACTGTAAGGCTGGGCTTTTAATGGTCCGACTGCCATTCCCCAGGGAAGAACCACTGAGACAGTTCTGGAGTCTGTTTTGCAGCTAATAAGGTCAGAATGGGAATGCCCAACCCTAAGTGGAATAATAATATATAGCCACTCGGGGCGAGAAAATTCAATTCCCATAATTCACCTCATTAAACAATAATAGTAGTGTCAGCACCCTCTGGTCTAATAATATCTCTGATTCCTCAAAGAAGGTGAAAAGCAATCACTGGCAATAAGGCCTTTGGTTCCCGCTACTAGATATTTACTCTGCACGGGGTTATTGGAGGCTTTGTCCCAAGCTCTCCATGGGAGCTGGAGCCCCTGACTGACAAAGTTAACATATCCGTTTGCTTCATTAAGCTCACATAATTTTTCTTTTAAAAATTCTGATTAATGAAACTATTAATTGATATTCCCTGCTGTGTCTGTCTCTGCTCCTATGTTTTCTTTAAATGAATGCCCACAGAACAGGCTGTTTTTGCAATGTGCTGGCTACTGGTTCAACTAAGCCTACTTCTGCATACTTTTGTGCTTGAGGTATGCTCTTCTTGGATACACATTCCTATTTTCTATTTTTTTATTTTAATTAATTTGTTTATTTATTTAATGTATTTAGGACAGGATCTACGGGGTGGTCAGGGCCTCCCTATGTAGATCAGACTCCCAGTGAATCTCCTGTATTCTGCCTCCCAAGCGCTGGGATTACAGGCACATGCCCACCATGCCTAGTCTCAACTGCCCTCTCAGCACACCTCTGGGGTGGGGTCAGGGCCAGCATGGCACTCCCAGGGATCAAATCCCTGGCCGCCGCGCTCTGCCTAAGCAGGCACTTTAGTCCTCTGAGCTATCCTGCTGGCCTTTTATATTCCTCTTTACTGAACCTGACAAACCCCAAACATTTTTGCCCATTCTTCAGGAGCCAAAATGATTGTAACCCCTCTGGGAATTCTTCTCCACCCAGATCTTTCTGTGCACCCCAGTTGTTTGCCACCGTTTATAGACTTACACACAGTGATACCGAAACTCCTCCTTTACAGTTTTACGTAACCCTACTCATAGCTCCACGTGACTATAATTTTCTTTGATTTCCATCAGCCTCTGTTTCCGAGCATAGGAACCAAAGAACAAAGTACATACTATTTCCAATTAATAATGTGCATTACTATTTCTCCAAAATTTGTACTCTAGCAACATTGTCAAAACTAGAAGTAATTCAGTAATAAATGATGATGGTAACTGTACTACTCTATAAGGAAGTATTATGAAGGATGTCCCTTATTTTAAAATTGGTATCTATGTAAGAGTGAATCTTCTTACCATATGGAAACAGGGGGTTAAATGTTTTATATACCAAAAAAATAAACCACAAGACAAATATACTTCTTTCACCATTCACTATGCTACTGATGTACGAGTGTACCATATCATTGCTCTAAAAAGTAAATCATTGCTTTACAGAATCAGCACTGAAAAGGTTGTAGGGATCAGTGCAACCGCATACTCACCGGCACCATTGAGGCTGTTTGAGCTAGGCAGAGACTTCACTCTGGGAAAGTTTCTGTGTGGAGCAAAACTTCATGTTCATGGTATGGTCCATTTGCATGGATCGGACAAATACATGACAGGCAGAAAGTTAGAAATCCGTACCACCGATGCATGTTAACAGCAACCCAATATCTTTTAAGGGCCTGAAATGCGCACCTTGCCTGTCCTAGGCAGGAGTCACTGCTCTCTTTTCTTTCTTCTTCTAATTCTGCATGCTCATATCTGGTAATGTGAATAGCTGGTTGGAAGGCAATACTACATATTTACATCGCACACTACAAAAGTCAGATTACTTTGTTAAGTGAAATTCCATGTCTCTTGTAACTTTTTTCGGTTTTAATTCTAATGTATACTCTGTTTAAAAAAGAACAGGAAACTTAAACAAAATAATTTAGGGGATGCCTCATTTAAGGAAAGTCCAAAATAGTGGCGCTTTCCCTGCATTTCAGACTCCCCCTACACACACATAGGTCTATATTCATATCAGTGATGTTCAACTCTCTATTGCGTTTTCTGCTTACTTGTTTACTTATGACAACCTCTGTATTAAGACTTAGTATAGGTACTAACTCTTACAGTTATAATTATTAATAGTTAAAAGGAAATTTGATAGTCCACACAGATTTACTATAAAAATTAAATTAAAATTTGGGGTACTGTAGCTCATATGAGATAATGTAGTATTAAATCTGTTAAATCTTTATTTCAAGCCGGGTTTGGTGGCTCACGCCTGTAATCCCAGCACTTGGGAGGCTGAGGCAGAGTTCGAGACCAGCTTGGGCTACAAAAGTGAGCTCAAGGCCAGCCTGAACTGCATAGTGAGACCCTATCTCAAAAAGGCAAAAAAAAAAAAAAAAAATCTTTATTTCACTTTCATGTTTACAGTACCCAGTGTGTATCACGATACCTTGATCTCTTGAAAATAAAATTATAATGAGATTAAAAACAGAACAGCAAGCATTTATTAGTAAATCTCACAAATGTATGTGTTGACTGGGTGGTTCTGATGATCTAAGTAAAGCCCCAGCAATCTCGGCTGGGCTTCCTCTTATGTCTGGGTACTGGCAGGGTGGCCGAAGGCTGGGGGGCGCAGGGTTCATAATGATCTCACTCGTGTCTAGCAATTGACAGGCTGGGAGCCAGGTGATACACAGAACTGAGCCATGTGCCTGCCCTCTCCAGCAGGCTAACCCGGGCTGGCTCACGTGGTTCGATCCCAAGACAAGCACAGGCAGCAAGCGAATGTGCTGAAGCTCAGGTTTACAAGAGGTGCGCACGCCGTGAGGATGATTAATTGGGAGGCAATTAGTTTGCGATGCTTGGAGGAGCCTAGATTCCTACAAGCAAAGCAAAACACACCTCAGTGTAAACCTAAAATGAAGCTTCAGTCTAACCAATCAGAAACTGTCAATGAACCGCTAATCAGGAAAATTCCACTGAGCTTTTGCCAATAAGGTTGGGGATCTACTTTAATCAACTTCACCCTACAAAGTTCTCCCTCTTCCCCCTTTGACTTAACCCCAACTAACTGTGGTCTGCAGCACCCAGTTCATGAATGTTTATCTGCTCAAACTCTAAAATTTTAATATGACTTGAATTATCTTTTAGCAATGTGATGACTTCTGTTGCATTTTGTTAAGCAAAGGAAGTGATAAATTTAGCTTATACTCAAGGTCACATATCTGGAAGAAGAGCTAGAGGGTCGCACTGCTAACACCATGGATACAGAGACACTTGAACAATACTGGGCATGTTTGCAGTGCACTGTAGTTCCTACCTCCTCTTGACACATCCTTTGTTTAGAGCTGTTAATTGAGCCAAGGTCAAGTTTCCTGCAGCTTGCTGTACTTGCTCCTACTACCCCTACTTAGTCTGAGAGAACCAGACACATCCTAGTTACAGCGAGTTATTCTTGCTCAGGGATAACCATTTATTGCTGACTCATGATCAGAACTCTTGAGGTCATAGTTAATGAGAGTGGATGGAAGACAACTTCCCCCAAAATGTTGGGTAAAGAAATGAGTAAACGTGCATCAGTTATTCACTTTTAACTCTTTGGTGCCATGTGCTCCTACCTACTGAAACTTCAGATTATCAGGAGACAAATGCCACTGCTTGCAAAATAATCTGCTGAAATTATTGTAGCTTGTCTCTGTTGGCCAAAACTTTGGGATCTGTTATAAGGGAGTTTGAGTCACTCTAACCAGGTTTGTGACAGATAGAAAGTAGAATCCCTGAAACTATAGACTCATTCAAATGCTGGACCTGTCTGAAGCTTATTCCTGAGAATAAAAATTTGGTTTCATGGTGTTGACACCTATGCAAGCTATATACTTTAACTTTCTTTATATTTTCATTTCTTCATTTCTTCTGGGAGGGGGGGGGTGGTAACAGGGTTGGAACTCGGGACCTTGCATTTGCCACGGAAGCACTCACTCCCCTAAGCTATCTCCCCAACCCTACTTTAACTTTCCTGCTGAAGTCTATTCTACTTCCCAAGTTAATGAGTTTCTCTTTATTCTCCACATTAGCTTAAATTTTACTTAGAATCTCAAAAGACCCAGATAAAATTTAAATATCTGTAAAATACCACTTGTCAAGGACTGGGGTACTTAGGATTCGATATGTGAAATTGCACTCTACAACACCGGTGCTGTGAGGCCTGGGACGATAGATATCTTTGGGGTTGCATCATCCTGCATTGAGGAGTGCTACAGTTTACTGTAGAGAGAAAAATCCATGAGACCTTCTTCAGAATCAGAATGTAATAATAATATAGAATTTTCTGCAACTTGTCAACTGAAGGAATCAAGCCTTGAGTCCAAAGGTTATTTTTTCTTTTCTCAACAGGCCATTGGAAATCAGTATATATAGAGACACGAAATCTTTGGTTCAAGTAGATGAAGGCGGAGATAATCTCAGTGAGAGGATGCCAAGGAAAACGTACAACTGGAAGGGGCTGTGTGGCTCGACAATGCTTCACCTGTAGCTGATTCTAATAATAGTATAACACAGAGTCACTGAGGGGTGGAAGTGAGGACAGAGAAGCTGAAAATATCGCTTCTGAAAAATGCAGCTCTTCAGAAAAGAAAAGCACTATACACGTGATCCCCTGGTGGATCTATTCTATCTTAGATGTTTGGATGAAGAAGATATTTTGGATACTGAATACCAGGCACTGGTTGCAAGGGAGGTGCTTATGCATTTACTGCAAGCAGAAGCTTCAAAGTGAAAGGAATGCCCTGCTAGCCATAGTGGTGCAGGAGTGCTCAAAGCCCGTGTCACGGACAACCTTCAAGGTCACACAAGAATAAAGGAAGTGTAGTCAGATGATGTGGCCGGAAGACAAGAGGAGTGCTCCTACCAAAATCACACTCTGTATTTGCATAGCATTTGAAGAAGTTTTCTGCTGAGTGTTCACAGCTTTCAGTTTATTTTATCTACACACCTTACCTTGTGCTCAGCTCAGACCAAGCTGTGTAAGATTCACAGCATTTTGGGCATGAGAAAGCAAAAGTAAGGGGACAAAAAGGGCTTTGTTCAATGTCACTGTAGTCATCAGAAACAAATTCGGAAATAGAGCATCTCCGGTTCTCTGCTTCACATAATTGTTATTTTAAGGTGCCTATGAATTTGACAAACTTGTTTGTTAATAGCTCAACAAAGGGAGCTCCTCATTACTTCTAGGAGCAGTGACATCTGCGTTCTTACTAGCTGACCTTTCCTTCCCCTCACTAGACTCCTGGTTAAGTTCAGTCCTCTTTCCCTCCTCATCAAAGCCAGTCAATAGACAGTGGGGCAATGGGACATGAATTTGCCCTTAGCATGTGCTGATGTATTACCTCAAATTCTAAAATTAGCTTAGACTAAAACTGACAAAGAAGAGCAACCAATATTAAAGCTGATCATCTGATCTGATTGCCGTTCATGCTAAACCAGGCATTCATCGGTGGGTAATGAGAAGCCCAAGTAGCCTTGTGGGGTGGACGTGAGCCTTGGGGTTGCACAGACCCAGCTCCGTTTGGGAACACATCTACCTTCTCACCATGAAGTTGGGCAGCTGTCCAACCTCTTCTAGCCTCAGTTTGTGTAACTGAAAATTATGTGTCATAACTCTCCATTTCGTAAGATTCTTGGGAATATTAAATAATACACAATGGTATATAATCCCCGTGAAAGAAACCTAGCAATTATCATTTCCTAGATGAAGATTCAGTTGTAAAAATGTGCAAGAGAATATACAGGATAGCATAGTATCTTAGTTCAGGCTATTGTAAAGTAAAACAGAGTAGTTGGCCTATAAAAACAAAAAGTTAAGACTTTAGGATTTTGCTGTCTGGAAGTTTAAGGTCAGTGTGTCTTCGTGGCTTGGCGAGGGCCATCTTCCCATTTGCTGGCCTCTGTCTTCTCATTGTGTCCTCAAGGGGGAGAAAGAAGGGGCAAAGTTCTCTGAGGTAACTTTTGCAAAGGCATCTTTCACTGACAAGAATTCTACTATGATGACCTTAATTATTTCCCCAAAGGCCCATTGCCTGGTACCAACACAGGCTCAGTTAGGATTTGAACATACATATTTTAGAGAAACAAAATCCTCCTGTCCATTACAAAAAGTTATATTTTTCAATCATTTAAATACATACTGAAATATAGCAGCTGCGTGTTCCCAAACTGGAAAATTAATTACCTGTCTTGTTAACTAAAATAGTAACATTCCAAGGAAACATGAATAAAGAGATGACACGGTAAAGAAGAAAAACAATTCTTCTTTGTTTCAGTTTATGCACTTGTTAGCTCATTTCTGTGATGGACTTTTTGATGTGTCAACTTGACTGGATGATACGGCCTCAGTTATTGAATCTGATATTAATTTTGTGCTGCTGAGATGGTATTTTGTGGGTGTACAATAAGCTTCCTTTAACTAAAAGAAATTAGCCTACATGATCTAAGATACCTACATTCAATAGATTGTATGACATTACAGGCAGAGATTAGGTTTTGCAAAGAAGAACAAAATTCTGCCTTGGATGGCAATGGTAGTTCCTACCTGAGAGCTGCAACTTGGCCTTTCTAAGGGTCTGCCCAGTGGACTTCACGTGTGCTGGGAAATTCCTTGCATACATCCATACTGTCCTATATGTACATGAATTTACTTGTGCACAGGTATTTGGATTGGCAAACGTGTCTGCATATATGCATAAATGCACATGCCAAGAAGATCATTCTTCTCTTGTGGCTCCTTGATGGATGTGCATTTTCTTTCATAGCAAGTGGGCATTCTTGTATTTATTCCATATAAACATATATTAGAGATATGAGCATACATTCATATGTCCGTTCATATGTATATGACTCTGGTGTGTGTGTTGTGCACATATGTGTTTCCCCTTGAACTACATCCCTTTGCTCTTCTAAGATCAAGAGATGGCCATGAGAAACACATCACACTTTTCTTGTTCCTGTAATGCTGAAGGATCTCAGCCTATGTTATCTGACAAGTACTGGGAACTATGAACAGTTAATGAGTCCCGTGATTAAGCATGCCCAGGGCCTTAGTTCCTTCACAGTCCACTGAACCAAGGGGGAATCTATAAGAATTTTATGTCTTGCTGTTTCCTAGTTACTGGAAACCCTGACAAGGACTGGGGAAATATGTCTCTTTCCCTGAATGTCCCTGTCTGCCCATACACTGCATAT
The DNA here is from genome assembly GCA_004027025.1 of Myocastor coypus. NCBI lineage: Eukaryota > Metazoa > Chordata > Mammalia > Rodentia > Myocastoridae > Myocastor > Myocastor coypus. The sequence goes on from PVJA010014144.1 coordinate 10,445, forward strand.
CCTCACAGCTCGGTGTCTTATTGATCCAGGCCAAGCCTTCAGTAAGGCTCAGTAGCAGGGCTTAGGCAATGTTACCAATAAAAATAGCTGCAAATAACTACCCGTTTGCCAACCCAAAGCTCCAGGAAATAACACATCCAACTAACAGAGCCTTATGCCTTTCATTCCCAGATAAACATAATGAGTACTGCCAGGGTTGAGAATATAATCTCTCCTGTATTTTCCAATCTTGGAGACACTCTCATTACTCCCAGAATTATTTCCAGTATAATACAGCACAGGGCCTGCAAGTCTGCTTTAATTCAAACCAAAACTATTTCTCCTGCCCAGACAAAGCGGCAAACTTTGCTTTGTGCACTTTTCAGCTGAAACGGAGCTCCCTATTATGTGCACAAGTAGGTCACAATCTATCTTCCTTTGCGAGGTTGTGATGGGACTCTGCAAGTCCTAATGAACTGGCAAGGCCGATTAAGCACCGCATAGAATATCCATAGCCAACTAATCCGACAACGAGTAGATAAATGCATTAATGCTGTCTTTCGTAGCTGAAGATTGCCAGGAAACAGGACTTTTGTTATTTTCCAGTCCCACAGGAAGTGGTAACTCAGTTTTATCAAATGAGTGTCTTTTCTCCCTCTGTTAGCCAACTAGTTTCAACTAACATTTACAACATAGCATATGTGCTCATATGTCTTGTATGGTACACTAATCAGTTTTGTATGAATAATATTATTTAATCACCAGAATAATAACAGATCGTAAGATTCACAACAATAAGTAGACACACTTTGGCACTTTGAAGCCCAGCAAATCAGGCAGCTAAAAAGCACTGACAGGGTTGGGACCCCGAACCCATAATTTTTTGATGCTACCAAATGCAACAGATTTTCCTCCAGGTTATAGCCTCTTGCTATACTAGAGCTTGCTCTTATGAAGTGGTTGATATCATGACTTCATGAGATAGATAGGTGATAGATATAGATCGATAGGCAGACAGACAGATAACAGACAGACAGACAGACAGACAGACCAAGAGACAGACAGACAAACAGGCACACAAACAGACAGACAGATTGAGAGACATAGACAGAGACAGATAGATAGACATCCTTGACAGGTCTTTCTGTAAGGAAACACTCTGTTTTCTTCTGAGTATTTATTGCTATCCATTCACTTCCTCTTGAAATTGTTGCTTGGATTTTGTAAACTGAGAGTGAGACGGACAAAGTGAGTCTCACTTCCCATGGCAGAGAAAGAAGAAAAATTAACCTTGAGGATACAGCTAGTGGCTGCATCTATTAAATCTCAGAGAAGGAAAATGAGACCCAAGCCGGGCGAATCAGAGCATCAGCAAGCAGAGATAGTGCTTCCTTCTCTTCAGGGTTCTGACCCTCCTTCCAGCCTGTGGCTGGCATCAGTCAGCATTTGGAAATTTCTCCAATTCCCCTGAATCATCATCTTTTCTTTACAGTAGACAGTTTTACTTCCTCAGAATCAAAGGTGCCCTGATACACCGGAGAAGAGACAGAACACACTTTGTCACTGTGCTGAGCTTGGTAGCAGGGATCTTTTTTTCTTTTCTTTTCCTTTTGGTGCCAATCCTGAGGACTGAATCCAGAGATTCCCACACAGAGCTACTGTTTTAATTTTTGTTGCTGTTGTTGAGACAAGCTCTCACAAAAACTGCAAAACTTCCCAGGGGGTCTTACACTTGTGATCTTCCTCCCTCAACCTCCGAGAGGGCTGAGATTACAGGCATACACAATGATAAAACAGCCAAGGCGTTGGCAAGGAAGAATTTAAGAATTTATACTCACATTTATAAATACAAGAAATAAGATGTCAGAAGAAGAGAGGGGCGATTAAAGAAGAAGAGATGTGGTAGCATGGAGGCAGAGAAACTAGAAAGCAAACAAACTTTCAACAAAAGCAAAAGCAGACGGTACACTGAAGGAAGAAAGCGCTAGAAAAGGGGACTTAGAAGTTGCCCCCTCAGACCTGAAAGGATATTTTTCATAAAAGATTTAGGCATATAAATCCAACTGCGATGTATTGCAGAGTTAAGTGGGCAATTAGAAAGTGTTTCAGGTAGTTAAAAAAAAGTTTTTGGTGAGGATAAATAGCCGATGCTGTAGAGGTTTAGTGGTGAGTGGAACGGAAAGAGAGTTGCAGGTTGAGGAAGTAGTACCACAAGATTTATCTGCTCTTGGGACGTGGGAAATTTGGGCGTCCTATTAGCTGAAGCGATACCAAGTTACTTCTCTGTAAGAGTAGTTTGATGGACTGGCAAGTGTACCACCATATGCATTTTGTACCTTTAGGAGCAAACTCTTTCTCGGCTCCATACTATGTGTCCCAGCTCACACTCCTCCTACCAAGCCAGCAGTTCTCATAAACAGACTCGAATGATGGGCACAGCTTTCAACTGTCATGTTTAAGCAAATATCCTCAGTCTTCTATGTCAGTTATTTCCCTCTTCACATAATGTTTAAAATATACTCCCTGATCAATCCACTGGCAAGCAGATCTATGGGAAACAACATGATAATAATATTGTTCATGGACTGGGGATGCCTGACTAATTCTACTTGACAGCCTGTGGGCCTCAGAATGAGAGAGAGAGAGAGAGAGAGAGACAGAGACAGAGACAGAGACAGAGAGACAGAGAGAGACAGAGACAGAAAGAGAGAGAGAGACAGACAGAAACAGACAGAGACAAACAGAGACAGAGAGACAGAGACAGAGAAAGAGAGAGACAGAGACAGAGAGACAGAGAAAAAGAGAGAGACAGAGAGACAGAGACAGACAGAGACAAACAGAGACAGAGACAGACAGAAACAGACAGAGACAAACAGAGACAGAGAGACAGAAGAAACAGAGGCAGAGACAGAGACACAGACAGAGACAAAGACAAAGAGAGATAGAAGATGATTCCAATATAACCAAAACAAAACATTTCTAGGGTTTAGATTTGAAAGGTACCCTAAACTCATGTGCTTACTAACGCTGTTGTCAGTTGGTAAATTTGAGTGCCCTTTATTAAGCAGATCAATCTATTGATAAGATTATAATTTTATTTCATTGTTTGGAGGTGACAGAGCTAGAAAGTGGGGCCTAGCTGAAGGGAGAGGATGAAACTTGGCTATTTCAGGTCTCCAGCCTCTTCTCCTTCGGCTCTCTCACTTTCTCTCTTCTTTATGCCTATGGGGAAGTAAAGAGCTTTACTTCACCAAGCCTTTCTGCCATGATATTTCTGTCTTCCTATAGCTGCAACCTCTGAAGCCATGAACCAAAACAAATACTTCACCCTCTAAAGTATTATTCTTAACTATTTTAAGTTAACAAAGGCTAACACTGTTGCACTTGAGTAACTATACTTTGAGTTCTCCATACCAGAAGCTTAGCCTAGGGCCCAACACACACCACTGTCAAAGAAGAAGGATGCCTTTATTCTAAATAGTGTTTTTTTTTTTCATAAAAACAAAGTTTTTGCTTTATGAATGGTTCACTTGAGCAAGTAAAATGATGAGCCAGATTAACAGAAAATATTACATATGAAGGCACTGTATATACAATGCAAATATAAAAGGAACTCTCACCAATTAATACAGAAGAATAGAAGCAATTATACAAAAAAAAATTGATGAAATATTCTTGGTAGCATCTGTACAAATATCCCAGGTAGTTTTAATAAGGGTCTTCCCAGAACAAATTGCACAGTCTTGTAGCGCTAAATCTCACACCATAAAATGCACCTATTGCTGTGATTCAGAATAATTCTAACTCAGAACATGCACCATCAAGGCAAGCAGGGTAATGGCCACAAAGCCAGAGAAATGGAATATTTTTAAATATTCACAAAAAGGTTTTATAAATGAACAACTGGAAGAATCTCCAATGATAATGATAAAAGCCTCTATTTTCACAGTGTTTGGGAAGCCAGGTCTGGCAACAAGCAGAACTGGACTCGGGTGAGCTTGGGTCAAAAGGAATTTCAGGGTTCACACAATTTAGGACTGCTTGAGAATAAAGCAGACTCCAAAGAAAAGGAGGTGAAGTGTTCTTCATCCCCCACCTCTCTCTCTCTCTCTCTCTCTCTCTCTCTCTCTCTCTCTCTCTCTCTCTCTCTCTCTCTCTCTCTCCAGTCTCCTTTCTGCTTTCACTGGAGGCCAACTTCAATCTTCCAGGCAGCCTTCTTCACAAGTTGAGCAACCCAGACAAACACAGTTCTAAACCTCTTCCCACCCCACCTCACTTCTCCAGAAGCTGTCCCAGCTTTGTCCCTTATTCCCACATCGGACAAACCCAGAAAAGAGCTTAGACCTCAGGCTTCAACTTCCCTCAGGCTCCCTCTACCTTAGATCAACTATTTGGGAGCTCAAAGGACATCGAAGAAGACAGCAACACACATTTAATTATTTATCCAATAACTTATATTGAAGAGGAGGAGGTGGACTAGAGCATTTGTGAAAGTCTCACGTTGTTTACTCGGCTTCTTGGAACTCCTCTCCCAGGAAGCACTCTCCCTTCTTACTAGAAGTCAGGCCTCAGCTGCTGATGCCTGAAAGAAATCATGGCTGAAGATGCTTTCATGAGGCCAATCTACACCCTCCTCATCTCTCATGAGACAGGGACAGAGCATGAGTTTGTAGGGCCCCCAGATAGCTCAGCAGACTAAGCACCTTTGGCAAGCACAGGAAACAGGATTCAATCCCTGGTCCACCATGCTGGACCAGAGCCACCCCTAGGACACACTGAGCCAGCAGCAATGGAGTCTGGGCTGGGTGTGGTGCCACACGTATGTGATCCCAGCGCTGGGGAGCCTGAAAGCAGGAGGATCACTGTAAGTCTGCGATAAATAGTGAAACCCTGTACCTAATACATACATAATTTTTAAAAAATCACAATAATTTGTAGGAATGAGGCCTTAATTCAATCGGATGACCATAGTATATGAGTATGAACTTCTGCTGAGGAAGGAAAGAAACCCTAACCCGAGGAACACAGGAACTGATTGACTCGGAAGTTCACTCCTGGAAACAACGCGGCCGAAGGAAACATAAAGTAGTTCGCAGAAGGAACATTGCTAGCATTTTGGGAAAGTAAAGGGGTCCAAGCAACAGGATGGAACTGAACACAACGCTGCAGGCCTTAAGCTCTCCATGAGCTCTGAGCAGATGCATGCACCAGCCCAATGAGCCGGTTGAAACCTGGAACCAGCTGTCTCTTTAACTGACACAGGAAAAAAAAAAAAAAAATCAAGAAGAGCTTCTAACCCCATAAAATAACCTAGGTTTGCAGCTACGTCATGACTGAATCCCAGCAGCCCCCCAGCTTGCCTCCCCTAGCAGGGGTAGACGTCCTGCTGAATGTTTGCACATGCCGTTACATAAGAAAAGATCCCTGGAATCTTGGAGTCCAGATCATAATGCATCACTGAACAAACCTCTGCAGACAGTGTAAAATACTGTATCTTGTCTCTCACAGATGGGATTATTTAGCCCTCACATAACCTTCAAATAACACACTGCACTCTCTTTAATCAATCTATAATTCAAAGAGGATATCTTTTAACCTCTAGAGGTTTCTGCTGTAACAGTAGGGATGGGCAGGCTGAGGCAGAGTATGTGTTATTAGGAAAGGCGACAAGAGTGTGGGCCATAATTTAATAAATCTCATTAGTGATTATAGCGTCTTATTTCCGGTTATGATAAAATGCCATTCTACTTGCTAAGCATATCTCTGCCGGAAACAGGGATCGCAGGGCCTCTCCGCAGGGGATGAGGAGCCAAGGGCTGCCTGGTATGGAGGGGCTGTGCCAGTGCTGATAAGAGGCTCTGCAAAGATGGACTGTCCTTTGCCTACAAACACCGTCTTAATAAAAGGTCAGAGAGCAGAGCAGCCTCTGTGTGAGCTCCCCAGGGGGACAGAGGCAGGAGCTTTGTAAGAGGGCAGCAACCAGCCTTTCCTTTCACACCCATCCTCTGCTTCTCCTGTGCGGCCCAGTGTCACACAAATTAAGCACTGAAATATGGGGGGACAATAGCACTTGCACTTGCAGGGGTGGAACTGCCCGTGTCTCTAAAAGAGGTGAAGCAGCTGCAGCTGGAGAAGCCCCTCCTGGAGGAGCACAAATCTTTCTCCCTCCACCCATCAGCTAAACAGTTGTGTCCAGGTGACCTTGGATCTGAACTGCACCCAGATGTGAGAGGCAATTGGTGCTCATTTGGAAACCATTGTCAAAGACTAAATCCAGGTAAAGGTATGGACAAGGTGCCCGGGAGACAGAAGTTAAAAAAAAAAAAAAGGTTTTTGTTTGTTTGTTTGTTTGTTTGTTTGTGGGAGTTGTTTTTTTTTGTTTTGGTTTGGGGTTTTTTGGGTTTTTTTTGTGTGTGTGTGTATTTTAGGGAAAGGTCTACAGGGTGTTCAGGGTCTCATTACTAGAATGGATTCATAATGATCGGCCTGTTTGCAGCCTTCCAAGAGCCAGAATTACAGGCGTGTGCTACCACACCCAGTCTCAATCGCAGCCTCAGTGTGCCCGGGCATGGAGCCGGCACAGCAGGCCCAGGGATTGAACTCCTGGCCCCTGCTGCACCGGCTTACGGGCTCCTTAATCCATTGAGCTATTTGACCTGTCTTTTTTTTTTTTTTGTCCTTTTCTTTGTCTTTTTTGAGGCAGGGTCTTGCTATGCTTTTCAGGTGGGCCTTGGGCTCACTTTTGTAGCCCAGGCTGGTCTTGAACTCGCACCGATCCTCCTGTCTCAGCCTCCCAAGTGCTGGGATTACAGGCGTGTGCCACCACGTCCAGCAGCTTTTTTTTTTTTTTTTTTTTAAGAAACATTTTGTGTATTGCAGACAAGGAGCAGTAGAGGAGCCAGAGGAGGTCCTGACGGAGGACTATGATATGCAGTGTGCACAGAAATAACATGTTGGGCTCCTAAGGGAGTCCAGGAAATGCTTCAGACAAGGCCCAAGAGGTCCACAGGGGAGAACTAGAGCAGGCACTGGGAGGAAGAGCATTCCAGATGCAGGGAGTGACAATGGCCGTAGCGTTGCGTGACGAGGCTCGCGAGAGCTGCAGCGCTGGGCGCCTGCATGGGCCTGCTCCCCCTGCACTGATGCTCACAATGCCCCTCCTGCCTCTCAGGAGCACCAGAAGCTAACTGCACGACGAATTATATAGTCACCTCCACAGCTACACGCGCAGAGGCGGCTGGGAGTCACGTGGCTGCAGAGGGTGTCGATGCCAGAGACCCAAGTCTGGTAAGCTCTCCTGATGGTACGCGGGCTGGCTACATTTCATTCGCCAGGCGATGAGGCACCAATGGAAAGAATTTAAGCAGGACAGTGAACAAAACCCAATTCGTATTTAGGGGAGTTAACTTTGGCAGCGAAGTGGAGGATGGATTATTGTAATGGGTAAGTCTGGACTCAGGGAGACCAATTAGTTCAGTAAGACTCATGGCTCATACCCAAAAGAAATCTGTTCTCCATATCAGTGCCTTCCAATGGAAAAGTACTGCAGGGCCCTTCTGTAATTTAAAATATTCTAGTAGCCACATAAATCAAAGTAAAAAGGAACAGATGAAATTAATTTTAATATGGTTTATGTAACCCAATAAATCAAAAGTAGTAAAACTCTACCATGGAATAAAAACTAAAGAATTAGTAAGGTTTTTTGGTAGTATCCTTCTGCTTTTCACTCTGCACTAGGTCATAGAAAAGCATTTAGTCGTGTAGCGCGTTGCCGGCCAGGTGCCGGTCATTCAGTAGCTGCACGTGGCCGAGAGTCCCAGATGTAGATTGCACTGATACAGACAGAGAGGATCAATACGTAGGAAAAAATTAAACACAGTTTGTCTTAGTTACTTCTCTCTTGTTGCTGGGACAAATACCCGACACCCAAACTGAAGGAAGGAGAGGTTTATTTAGCTCACAAGTTACTGGAGGTTTCAGTCCATATTCATCTGGCTCCAAGACTGAGGGGCACGTGGCAGAGAGCAGCAGTTCATGGCAGCGGAACAGCAACAATGGCGACAGAGGCAACCGACCAACCGGGAGAGCAGAGGGCAACAGCTTACATCTGTCTCTCTTTATATTACACACAGCCTCTCAGCCTCAGCCTATCTGCCTTAGTCTACACCCATAATCCCAGAAGTACTTAAAACACATAATCCCAGGGATCATGGATCAAGTCTCAAACTCCAGATCAGTATTCAATCACATAATCCCAATGGATCATGGATCAAGTCTCAACCTATGGAATTCCTCGCCCCATGACTACATGAGGCTTTTGGGGGACAACTAGACATAAACCATAGCACAGTTTAAACACTTCAAAGAGCATTTTGCACAGGCATGCTTCATAGGATTTTATCAAATGAGTGTTGAAACAGCTTTACAGGTTAATAGTGTCTTTTAACTTTGTAGAACCCATCGTAACATACAATACATATAATAAGAACCTGAAAGTCAGAGTCACTCAACTGGCTCCACAGAGCTAAGAGACAGTGGGAATCATTCTAGAACCTGGATCCTGGGGCTCCCTTACACTCCTCTCTGTCCTCTCAGTGCAGCTCCCTGTGGCTGTGGTCAGCTTTCAGGCCTGGGCTGTCAGGCCTGGGCACTCCCAGAGCGTCCCTTCCTGTCTCTTTCTTCTTCTTTCTCCTTTCTTTCCATATTGGAGGCCAAGGATGAAACTCAGAATTATAAGAAAGAATTTAAGAAGCCTACAGATAGAGATAGTTTGGCAAAGGGTATAAAAGACAAAAAGAGAATTCTCCAGAGCTCAAGGTTGCTTTATTCTTTAGAGTTAGATCCCCCCTGTGTTGTCATCAGGGTAACACAGATCGGAGATGATCAATGTATAACAAGCAAGTTTGACCTGGCTCTCCACGCTTTTCAGGCTGTGGCTGGCTCTGCTGCCTGAGCCAGAGATAAGGCAGTGGGTCATGGCAGGTGTGAGGAACAGGGGTGGAAGAGCAAAGTTCTTTCTCTCTTGGCCAGGAATAAAAAAGCTAGGTTGGGATTCCAGCTCCACTCTCACAGGCACCCAGCGATCTGTCTTCCACCGGCCTCTGTCTCTTAAAGTTTGCAGAATTTTCCAGCAGTGGAATCCGCACTTTGGACATCTAGGCCCTTCTGAGACATTTCGCAGCCAGATGGCAACAGGCCTGAACACAACTGAACTCTTTACACACTTAGTTGAGAGTGCCAGGCTCTGTGCTCAATTTTAAACACGCCCCTCGACAACTGAAAGTTAGACTTCATGACAGGATTGCTGAAAACTTCCTAAATAGATCCTGCAACCATTTTGTAATACAGAAGGGACTCAAGTACATGGCGACAACACTTACTATGTTAGAAAACTGTCGCAATTAAATCACTGATTATCTCTCTCCCCCGGTGATAAATTTTCCACAGCTGCCCCTCAGTGTATGGAGAATACTGCCAGAATTCAATATGAGTGTAGAAAATACAAGTTAACACACAAGCAACAAGTAAAGAGTGTGTTTGTTCAGACAAAGCCAAGAATGCAACCTGGAGAAAAGAAATCAGAAAAAGAAAACAAAGATCGAAACACAAAAAGCTAAACTTAAAAGCGAATAGAAATGAGTATGTTTATGTCTTCTCAGTAACTGAGAACTTCAAAATTAAGATGTAAAACCATTACTCACAATATAAAATACTTATCATATGAGAAATGGAGAATTAATATGGAAACAAATGTTACAAAATGTAGTACTATGACAGAGAGTTTATACAAGAGAAAACAGAAACGATCAGCGTCTTCATGACTTTCCTTTTAGCTAGGAAGGACATGCTCCCCAATGCCCACACATGAAAGGAGAAGAAGACTTTGGGAGCTCACAGCTGGCAGAGTCGGCTGGCTTCCAGGCAGAGTGGCGCGGCAAAGGAAAAGCCACACAGATCGTGGTGGGCGGGAAGCAGAGGGCGAAGGGAGAAGCCAGAGAGGGGGGTAAAACCATCCAGGTCATGCCGCAGCAGGCCTCTTTAGACCAGCCCCACCTCCTGATAGAAGCTATGAACTCCACATTCCCAACACCTGCCAGTAGCCCACCTATGAGGGCACTAGGCTTTGGGTGAGGGAATGGCACACCTCTGTACACAGATGTAACCAGTAAACACTGGAAAGGATGCTTAAGCTTATAGGTAATCATGAAACGATAGAACAGAAGCCACACAGCAGCTGTTTGCTCAGCAAACTGGGAAAAGTGAAAAGCGCTGCGTACTGAGGGCTTTTCAAGATGTGGGAGATGGGTACTTCCAGACATGAACCAACAAATACATACCATGTTCATAGAAGGTACTCCGATTTATTGAAATAAACATTGTACGTACATATGCAGTTTTGGAACCCAAGCCATGACTTTTATTAATGATACATCCAAAATAAAATACTACCTAATAAGTACAAAAGAGAAAGGGCAATTTGATCAATTTTATAACATCTACCATTAAGTGAGTTGGGACTGAGATTAAAAAAAGATGAAGTTGATAATGTCATGTGATTTAATTAGCGTTCATATGACCATTGTTCAAGTCAGGCATTGTTTTAATAGAGCCACAAGACTTTTATAACTTTAGATTTATCTTCTGAAGTCTTTACCTATTTTCACTTGAGTGTTTGTATAAATTTGCAAGAACTCTAGGCATTTTAAGGCTATAAGTGTTTGAAAAAATATTCTTAAGCCTGCAAATTTTCAGCTTCACATCTATTGTTCAAAGACAATTATTTTTTTCCAATGGAAATTACCAAAACTTATAAGAGAAAAGTAAAATCCGGGGTTCAGTCTCCTGCATAAATTGTTGCCCTACAATTAGCAGCGCAGCTAGGCATGGGTAAGAAAGATTAGTTTGTATCCTTAAGCTCAGGAATTCAGGTGTACATGAAATAAACTAAGTTTCAGTAGCGTTTAATAGGTGTTACAATAAAAGATGTTCAAGGAAACCCCTGATCACATGCCTAGTTGCCTTGCTTTGCACACTCATAGAACTTTGCACATCTTGGTCACACTCACCACCACTCCAGTTAATTATCATTAGCCTCCTCCCTGACTCTCTGATGGTGTGAACTGAATGGTCAGTGCCCAGTAGGTGCCAGGGAAGGACTTATCAGTTCGGTGGAAGAAGGGTCTTGGTGCAGAGATGGGACAAAAGGGAGAATCCAAAAGGAGCGGATACGGAGTTTGCTCCAAAGGTGAGACATGTGAGTTTAATCTCCATTCCCCAGAGGAGTGAAGACAAAAACACCAGGATGTCCTCTGGGAATAACCAGTATTTTAGTGTGAGCACAGCACATAGATTACGATGTATACCTGGGGAAAGGTGAGACTGGAGACTTGAAGATCAAATCCTAAAGAGCTAAATACAAAGGGCGGTACAGCTTTTTCTTATAAGGTATGGAGAGATATTGGGGATTTTTTCAGCAAAGGAGAGCTAAAAAATGAATGCTTTCAGAAAACCATCCCACGAGCATGGACAGAGGACAGGAAGACTGAGCAATCCGCAGAGTAATCCTGATACGCAGGAGGTCCTGTAGATTCCTGTCAAATGAAAGAAATGAAGTCAGGGCTTTACATTTAAAATCTGTAAAAATTAGAAATGCCTCTCCTCAAACTTGCTCATTACTCACATCAGACTCTGCACCAATGTGCCAGAACTCCCAGCTTTGCCCAAACAACCGAGTGGTTCTAAAGACAATGAAAACACTGAATGCCAAATGACACAGTGGAGCAGGGCAAAACGGATTGCATCAGTGGCCGAGGATGGGATTCCAGTCAGTCAGCTATTTGTCAACAGCAGGCACAATTGAAATTAGCACAGCAATGATTTGATTTTTTAACATCGTGAGCCAAAAAAAATTTCAGCAGTGATACTAGGAGTTAAGGAAGAAATAAAAAAGCTATAAAGCACTGTGGGATTTATCCTTGCTTCTACTTTATTATAAAAACTAAACATGAGAGATCTTGGAAGTAGGTTGTTTTAGCCCCTTGTCTTTCAGGAATTCTGGCTGCGTGGCTTAACCATGACAGACTGCAGGGATGTGGTCGCATAATGCAAGCAGCGCTCTGGTCTCTTTGTCTTCATGAGGTAAAGGTTTAGCTGCCCAGATCATTTTTATGAATGTGAGAAAGAGAATTAAGAAGACATAGTCTTCAAACTTGGAAAACAGCTATCCCATGGGCCCAGGCAGCAGACAGGCTCACACAGCAATTTTGCTGCTTCTGACTTTCATTCTGACAATCTGATAAATGTGTACAGCTGAGTTTTTCATTCTGATCTTGCTTTGGAGTTGCTTTGGAGTTCTGTGTGGGCTTTTGCTTCACTAAGTTAAGAAGTAGGACGGTGACAGTCCCTCAACTCCACAGTCTCCGCCCTAAGATAACACGAAGTCTGGATTTAGTGAATATTCTATTCCCCATCAGTCATTAAGTACTGGAAGTCAGCTGAGGCTCTGTGTGTGTGTGTGTGTGTCTGTGTGTGTGTGTGTTTGTTTTTTCCCTAACAGAGATCCTCCGCTTCTCTCTAAGGGCCTTCCGAGTACCACCATCCTAGTGTTTGCAAGAGAAAGTGCAACTAGCATGTACCAGAGATGATTAAGGGCCAAGACCTCTGACGATCAGCAGAAAGACTGAAGAATCAATGCTCACTTCTGTTGGCCCTTAAATACCAAGTGTTTTGCCATCTCTTCGAATAATTGGTAAGATACAAGACTTTGGCACGGAACTTTTTTAAATTTTCCTAGATCGCCATTTTTTCCCCTCCCCGTACTTGAAGTGTATTGCCTTCTACAACGCCAGTTTCTTTCATTTTACGTATCCTGTTTCAGAACCTTTGTTTGTTTATTCACTCATTTTTATGGCCGGCTCAGCCCACCCCAAGGGCAGGGCTGGCGCAGCATGTGGTGCCGGGGATTGAACTGCGGTCCCTGAAGCCGCCCAGGCTTTCCCAAGCAGGCGCTTTAGACCACTGAGCCATCCCGCCGGGCCCATTTTACGTATCCTGAATACAGTCAGCTTAGCCAGGCTGTGTTTTCTCTCGCAGTTCTACAGGACTCTACTGTTGCTGTAGAAGCTACCCAGCATGGATGCCATAACGTATTTCCAGTAAAATCCGTGAACTTGTTCAGAGAAAGTAGTAGCAGAGGGCCAGCAATTGGAAATTGGAGTCTCACGCGGGGTGAGCCACAGGAAGACGGTGCTGAACGTGGAAATGTCTCTCCTCTGACGCTGCCTCTCGGGCACTCTCCTTAACACAGGTCCCTTCCCAGGACACAGTTCTCATCATCGGTCCATCTCCTGCCCCAGCAGAGCGACAGTGTCACAAGCCCAGCTCCAGAGGCTCCTCACTGTTTTATATTTGGCTGCTTTCCCTCCCCTTCTTCCTCCCTTCTTTGTTACTTTTTCCCCTTAATTTCACAGACACTTGGCAAAACTAATGTAAATGCCCTCCCCGAGATCTATTTTTTTCCAAAGGGAGAAGGGGGTGGGAGGGGGTGTGGAGACGTGAATTTGTTCTACTTGAGTGTTCCTGTTTTTCTTAGCAGAACAAACAGATTCTTTTTCCCCAGTGTCTCTCACCAGACCATTTTAGATTTCTTAAAATAAAAGTGAAGACTCTGAACCCCACTCCTTTCTCCTTCCTGTCTCGCTCTCCCTCAGAGCTCGTCAGGGTCATGTGTCTGGGTGCCTCAGCACTTCCTGTGCTTTCTGCCCCAGCCTCTGGTGTCCCGTTTGACTCTCAGAGCAGCCATTCTTCCCTCTTGCCTCACCTGTTCCTCCACCAATTCAAACCGAACGACAGAGACATTAGGCTCCCTACTCCTCCTCAGATAACCGGCTCTGAGCGTTTGTCTTTGTGTGTACCTGGTCCGTCCTGAGGACCAGGGACACAGCCTACTCCCTCTCTCGCCTCACTTGCCTGGCAGATGGCTCTGGAAAAATGAGAGAAGTCTGAAATTGTCAACCTTCCGTCCCACATCCGCGTCTTGTAGGACTTGTGGAAAAAATGAATCAAAAGAACTCTTAGCTCAAGTCCTTGGCGCTTCTCATATGGACTTAAGACACAGCAGTAGCTTTTCTCCAATGTAGCTTCCCCAAGGTCTAACACAGTGCCCATAAAAGCTGCTCAGTAAATTCCAGATAGATGATGCTGTAGGACATTATTCTCTTTTTCTGAAGTCAAACTATGAATACCTTAATTGAAACTTAGACTGGAATCAATTATTTCTTTTAATTTCCTCCACTGATTGATTCCATCCTATACTGTAAGCCCTACCCAAGAAAAGAACCTCTCAGTCACTTGACTATGTCATCAGGTGTACCACAGGACACCAGAGGGAACGACAGGTCAGCCATGACATGTCCTGCACTTTTCAGTATGCAAATAACCCTCTTTTCTAATTTGTCAAAAAAGAAGTGTGTACCAGGTTTGTTTAAAGTATACTGATTAAGGTACAGGAGAAAGAAGACAAAGTGTATCTCATTTTGGATCCATAAAAAACCTGAATGGTACCTAATTCATTTTTCAGTTTAGCAAGATCTTCATTTGAATGGTGCACTTTTTCTCTGTGGTCAGACTGCTAATTCATTTTAACTGCAATTCAGACACCCTTAGCCAAGTCTTATAAATATCTTTCTTGTTTAAATTCTAAACATTAGCATTCTCAACATCACAATTATGTGAATAGTCAACGTCAGGGGCAGTGCTGTCTTTAGGCTTCTCCTCCCACATCGGTCCACTTCTTCAAATCATGGCTGCTTTTGAGATCCCAGGAAGGAAACTAATTTTCCTGGATGAATCCAGAAATTCAGTTTGGAATAGAACAGGAAGGCTGAGTCTTGGCAATGTGTTTTTAAGAGAACAAAAACAACAACCAAACTGTCAAAGTATCTGATATTTGTTCAGCGCCTCCAGTACACTAGCTACCATGCCGAACCCTTAGTGTGAACTTGTTGCATATGTGTAACCCTTACAGCAACCTTTCCTTGACTCTCAGGACTATGAGACACGCATTTCTCTACTCAGGTATCTGGTACTACAATTCATGCAAACTGCTGTAGGTATACAAACCAACTAGTGGTGAGGCAAGGATTCAAGAGGGATTTGAGCTCCACAACCTCCTGTGAAGGGCCACTGAGGCGGCTCTTCTAGAAAGAGGAGCAATTGTCTCCATTTTGGCTGCGCTGAATCCTATTTCTGTATATTGATATGTATAGAACTGGTTAGGACTTTTCCTTATCCCTTCAGTTGGCTTTAAGCAATGCATTCAGTCTAGCCATGGTGCTGCCATCTTTGAAAATGGCAGCCATGTTTCCCTTGACCCCTACCCATCATCCCCTGTGTGAGCGAGGATGAGGTACGATGAAGAGCCAGTGCTCTGAGATGTTGGCTGGAATCGAGCTTGAAGATGGAGGCCGTTAATGGTTTGTCTCCAGTTGTATACACAAAGCTTCATGTAGTCAATGGAGAGGGCTTCTAGAGTCTGATTAATTCATGATCAATGCTGGGATTGTGGGTGGAAGTGCCACACTCACCTCAAGGTGGATAGTCTGCATCCAAAGTGGGGAGGGCAGAGAGGCTTGCTAGCTGCCACAGTCACTGTTTCTCCCTATGTTCTCTGCTGTTCTCAGCCACCATGAGCTGCTGGCCTCTGTCATGTGTGACTCTGCCTTAGAGCCAGCCAAGCACCGAGTGAAACCTCCACTAAGTTTGAGCAAGATAAACCTTTCGTTCTTTAATTTTGGGTTTTGGTTATTTTGCTCCGGTAAGAGAAAAGTAACTATGAAAGAGGCTGTGACTTACTGGCACCTGAAAGATCACACTTCAGAGCTGAAGCATTGAGCCCATAAAGTACTATCTCAATTGTGTTAGACAGAGCACTCTTTCTGCATAACCTTCTCTGAATACTGCAGAGGTGATTTCAGGCCTCCTACAGTAACCAGCCCATAGCACTCACATATTTCTTACCAGGCTCACAGTCATTCATAATTAAGCCACTCCTTTCATCATCCATGAATAAAATCTGGCTTCAGCCCTGGGTCAAGGTCTTTGTTCCTGAGAGCCATCATCATGGCTGGACTTAGGATTCCTGCGCTCTCCATAACTATAAATATGCTTTACTATTTTTATTCTAACCATGGGTTGCACTGCAAGTCCTTGATTGGAATGAATTCACTAGAATCCCAACAACTTTTCATGGGATTACAACTATGAACTTCCTAGGCTGAAACAAGGACTACGAAGGGTTCTCTATAATCTCTAATGCTTGTCACCCCAGAATGCACTGTTGGACACTTTCTAAAGAATTAAAACTGTTCAAGAAGATTTACTAAGTAATCAGGCAAGGAAATGAAGAAATAGGATCAGGAAAAGACGATATACAAAAAGAATAACATTTGCAACCAACAGTGGCTTTTCAAGCTGGGCTGCTATCCAAAGTAGGCAGAGATGGAAAGGAGGCCCCAGCCATCAGAGGGCACCATCACTGAAGGCCTTAAGGAGGCCCCTTTCCAGCTCAGTAGTACTTTAGTGTTCACACCCTGCCCCAGTGTCCCACGAGACCTGCTCCAGCACAGATCCCCTTGAGTCCTACACAAAAATGATCTTCACCAAGGCTTAATGAAGCAATTCTGCTCCTGGGGAGCCCTGATTCTTTTCCTGATACTCCTCTATTTGTTTCAAATTTTGGAATCCCTGTGCCTGACGATACCTCAAAATTCTTTGCCTCGAACAGTACACACTTACACTTTATTTATTTTCACCCATCTAAACAGTTATGCAGTAAGTGTCTACGTGTTTATCTTTGTCAACCAGAGGTTTCACTGTGGATGGGGAAGAATCTTCAACACAGCTGTTGTTAGAGTATTGCCAGACTATTTTAGCTCTGCATTTCTGTTGGTTGACCTGCACAATGTAGAAATGGCAATGTATGCCTCTAATTCCAGCAATCTGGAGGCTGATGCAAGAGGATTCTGTGAATTGAAAGGGAGCCCAGACTACACAGTAACACCCTGACTCAACAAACAAACAAACAAACAAAAACAAGCTATAGGTCAGAAGTGTGTAAGAATAATGGAAATAATATATACAAGAAAGTTTGAGACCACACACATTCCATGAATCTTTGCTTATCCAATATATATTAGCTCTTAGCTCCTGTCTCCTCTAAGTGCTTAGAATGCGTGGGAGAAATTAAGCTTCTGGGGATCTTTCCTAGAATGTGGAGTCAAATAAGCCATGGGCAAGCCATGCGTGTTCTGTTACAGGCAATAAGTGTTATAGATTGGAAGGAAAGAAAGTACACAAAGAAAGCAGGAATGTAGGGGCTGCTCCGGAAAGAGGGGCAGCTTACAGTATTAAAAAGGATGATGGTCAACAGAATCACTGGGAAGGACAGAGTTCTGTGCAAAAAAAAAAAAAAAAAAACACTGCCAAAGGGAAGTTTGGGAACACTTGGGAAGACTGTGCCATTTGAGCCAACTTGTGGAGACATGGTGTGGAGGAAAATAAGATCAGAGCAGTTGCTAGGGTCAGTGGTGTAGGCATGGGGCCACTGGAAGGACTGGAACATTTCTTTCAAGTGATATATGAGCTAACTGCTATTCAGAGCTTGGTAAAAAAAAAAAGATAATTCTCTGGAAAGTTTGCTTATTTTTAGACATCTTCTGTGTCTTGAGTCTAGTACTTACTACTCAAGGGCATATTCATCTTTATGGTTCCAATGCTCAACACAGCATCCAAGACATAGATCATACTCAGTGAACATTTCCTGAATGGACAATATTATTTTAGCTGGTTATTTAAATGATTTTTAAAGGCATAACGATGATCTTGCTTGGTGAAAATGCGCATGTCTCTGGACTTTGTAATAATGCTTCTTCGATTTCTCTCAAGCTGTAACCATTGATGGATAGGTGCTCCTACTGCACAATTACTGACCTACTTCCTGCCATTAAGAGAGAATATAGACTTGGAACTCAGAAGACCAAAGATTACCAGAATGACCATATGCAAATTATGTGAATTTCATTAAATTATGTAAGCCCTCAAAATCTTGTTTATCAACCTAATTGTCTTCTACATCATGGAATAAAATAAGGATCAAAAACTATAATGAGGGGGACCAGGGAGATAGCTCAGTAGAATAAGCACCTGCCTGGCAAGAGCAGGGTCCTGAGTTCAATCCCTAGTACTGAAAAACAAAATCTATAATGAGGGGCTGAGGAAATAGTGAATTAGAATAAGCATTTGCCTGGAAACTGCAAGGACCTGAGTTTAATCAGCAGTCTCACCAAAAAAAAAAAAACTACAATGTGTAGGAAATTATTATTTTGGTACATTGCTTTGTGATAAGCAAATACTAAATATTTTAATATAAATAAGACACTAGCAAATACTTGCCATAAGTACTACATTTTATTTAAAACATGCCTTATATAGATAGATATGTTTATACACAACATTTATGTATATGAAACATTTATTTATGTGAAGCACTTACATATAATATTTATATGTGTAAAACATTATACAATATATATGCTTTCTGGCAGAAGAACTGGAAATTCTGCTACATTGTTTTAAATCATTGTTTCACCAGTGAAACAAACAGTTCTGTTGTTCTAGAGGAGTGTCAAGCCAGCAGATTTTCTCTCATCTACATGAGACTCTTCCCAAAGTATTACCTCGCACAACTAAGAGACATTCATGACGCAGCATGCATTGTGCCTACCCAATATTAACACCCTAGCAGGTCACGTGACCTACTCAGAAATTCAGTTAAAATGCAGCAGATACACTCAACACTGCATTGCACGTTCCACCACTTGGCAGTTAGCAAGCCAGGAGGATAAGTCCATGATCCCAAAGAAGTTTCCTGAGTTGATTCCCAACTGCCATATTGGGAACAAGCTTCAAGTTCCCAAGGCCATTGGCAAGCCAGCTGCCCAAATGATTGGAAAGCCACCTCTTAACTTCTATCAATTTTTTCCCAAAACGGACTGTTTATAAATCTGCATATCATCTCCCCCCTGGAATAGATTATAAATGCACAAAGAGAGAGAGAGAGAGAGAGCTGCATCTGTTTCCCCACATTGAGATAACATATTAGATTTTAGTTGACTCTGGGAAATGAGTCCAAGTCAATTGGCTAAAGGTTTATGAATGAGAAAGTAGATTATTTAACTAGAGAGATTGTTTTTTAAAAATAGAAATAAATGTAAAATTTGAGTAGTCTTGCAACTCTGAGATACACCCTTCTACCAGACTGCTTTGATCTATGATGAATGGATTCCTTTAAGTTTGTTTTTTTAATTAGCTGAAAGTAGAATGTGAAGTTCAACAGTCTGAATCTCATATTATCCTGTGCAGTGTTAGTTGCAGTTCTAATCAAGTGAACAGATCAATTATTAGATATGAATTAGGAATACTATAAGAGTAGGCGCAGATCCTAATGTATTTTTGGAAGAGTAAATTTAAATTAAAAGTTCTGAGAAGCATAAGAAAGGATCTATTCAATACTAATTAAGCAGGGGAAGTGAGAGATTAATTACTTAAAGAAATTCTCAACAGCAGAAATTTAAAAAAACATGGTAACTTGGGAAATACCAAAGTTCCATGTTTTGTTATACAGATCTTGCTTTAACTTGCCCTTAACCACCTAGCAGAAAATTATAATCCATTGCGATTATGAAATACTGGACTATGTGTACAACTACTTTCTTTTAGTTCAATGAGAAGAAAATTTTTTGTACCAACATTAATTAGAAAAATTATCATGTCTACATCCTGTGGCCTGTATAACTACTACAAAGACAACAATATGCATTGTATCAATTATTGGGAATGTACTACTAACCTGGTTTTGAAAATGTCACAGTGTTACTTTTTATTAAAAGAAAAAATTAAAAACATGGTAAAATAACTTATTTGTACAGCCATCAAGATTGCTTTTTTTCAGGGTAGGAACAGTGATAAGGAAGCAGATAATTTTGTAAAAAGACAGAGGTAAATTTATGCAAGTGCCACCAGGGCAATAAGATTACTCTTGCAAGATTAATAGCATTTCAACAGATAAAGGTGACAAGGACAGCTCTGAAAGGACATTTAACATATGAGGTTGATAATATCCCAGTGTAGCTAAATCATAAAGAATATAATGGGAAAGAAAGGTAAGAAAAATTAAAGTTGGGAAAAGAAAGGAGGGAGAGAGAGAGAGAGAGAGAGAGAGTAGGTGAGCAAGGGAGGGAGGGAGGGAAGGGGGGAAGGGAGGGAGGAGGGGAGGGAGGGCAGGACGGAGGGAGCAAGGAAGGAGGTTGAAGGTGGTGTTTGAGGGCAGACTGTAAAGAGAATCATTCTGCTAAAAGTTTTGAAGTTTATACTATAGAATATAAAAAACTAGTAAAGATTTTATAAGTACTGAACATGCTAACTAATTGCTCCAACAGAGCTTCAGTCATAAAGGTTTTAAAGCAAAGATATTGCATATCAAAGTTGGGAAACATCGAAAAATGTTTAGAGTGAATTCGAGTGATAAAACAAGCATACTTCTGGAGGTAGTAACTTACCAACATTTTATATCATGGTGGTAATATTTTGCTTACTGAGTAAAATCATAGCGATATTTTTTTCTTTCTTTTGGTGTATTTTGCTTGCCGCAGGTTCTCACTACAAAGCTCGGGCTCATAGTGACCCTCCCACTTTCAGCCTCCCCAGTGCTGGGATTACAGGCATGTGCCACTGCACCCGGACTCTGTAGCCAGCTCAGCCTGCCCTGGGGGCGGGACTGGTATGGCATGTGGTACCCATGAATCATGGTCCCTGTGCTTGCCTAAGCTTGCCTAAGCAGGTATTTTAGTCCACGGAGCTAACTCACCGGCCCTGTTTTTCTTTCTTAGTCATCCTTTTACTCAGTAAGAATTAAAAGCTTTGCACTCTGTTAAGTTTATGAGACTCAATGTTGACCGAGACAAATGTAGTTGTGATCGTTCTGAGATTTACCTTCCACTGGGACATAGACAGCAAATATGTAAAAGAGATAATTACGGGAATTGCAGATCTTCCTACAGCAGCAGACTAGATAGCTAAAGAAGCTTGCTGGCGCTGCATTATGAAATGTCAGATTTAGTTTAGCACTGCCATGTTCACTGAACATCTGTGGAAGCTGCCTTCTGTGATGCCTAAACTGCATTTTGCATTTGACTATTGCATTGGTCAGTGAATTTGAAGTTGAGAGGCCTCAATAAAAACCCTTCACAAATGTTATTTCTGCGTGATATTTCTCTTCCCTAGACATTTATAATTACTAAGAACCATTATAATTTGCCAGAGAAAAGAAATGGTCAAGCTTTTCTAACTGGAAACATTCAAATGTATGGAATCTCCAGAAAAAAAAAAAAAGTCCAGATGGCTGAGTTACTGTAAGTAATAACCAGAAGAAACAGCGCCCAGTTGACCTCTAAATACAACAAAATATATTGGATTATAACTTTCTGGTAACTGTTTAGCTTATGTCCCAATTACTACAAAATTGAGAAAGAATACCCTAATGTCAAAAAAAAAATGTTTCTAAGAATACCAGAGTACTAGGTCCCAGCTCTATATATGGCTGTTAGGCCATCTTCCTGACAGCTTTTATCATTTTACTTGTGCTGTGATATAGCTAAGAATTTATTATCTGCTCACATGACATAGCATACTATAAAAGAGAAAGTGAAGATTCGCCTTGATGAAAAGGCGACCCAACATTCTAATATAAAAAGACCGTGGAGAGATTGCTTTCTATTGTATTTTTCATTGTATTTTTTCCTATTTGTATTTTCTATTGCATTTTGATTGTATTCTAAAATACACTGTCTTTTAAAATAAATAATGAGCGCTCTTTCACATTTTGCTAATAACATCATTTAAGCTTGCTAAAATTGCCGTGAGAAAATGGCATTCATTCCATAGATTAAATAACAAGTATTTGTAAGCTCACCGTTCTGGAAATCAGAAATCTGAAATGAGCGTTCTTCAGGGTTGGTTTCTCCTGAGGGCTATGAATAAGAATGCGTTTCGTAGGTCTTGCACATTTTCCATACTTTGATGATGGTTCCTAGTGTTGCCTGGCTTATAAATATATCGTTCATATCTTTCCCCTACCTGCACGTGGTGTCTCTATTATCTGTCTCCAAATTTCCCTTTTTCACTGGACACCAGTAGTATTGTATTAAGTCCAACCTTGTTATTCCACGTCATTCATATTAGCAGTGTCTCTAGAAAAACATCCTCCAAATATGGTCACATTCTGAGGTCCTAAGGATTGTGACTTCAACATATGAATTTTTGAGAATCCAGTGCAATCCATACTCAGTATTCTGTTAGCTGAAAAGCGATCTTTCTCTTTAGCAGCAAAATGACAACATCTTTGCGATAACCATTTTTTTTTTTTTTGGTCTTTTTGAGACAGGGTCTCGCTATGCAGTTGAGGCTGGCCTTGAGCTCACTTTTGTAGCCCAGGCTGGTCTCGAACTCACACCGACCCTCCAGCCTCAGCCTCCCAAGTGCTGGGATTATAGGCATGAGCCAGCATGCCCGGCAATATAACTATTTTTTTTTCTAAAAAATATTTGAACTGTGTGTGTGTGTGTGTGTGTGTGTGTGTGTGTAACTCAGTTTTATGCTTGATATAATTTGTACTTGACCATTAACGATTTGATCCTGAGAATTAATGATGGAATATAAGGTGTATCATAGGCCATTCTGAGGTTTACCTCTAGCTCAATACAATCATCTCTTCTCTGAGACTACCAGGACGGTCACCTTACCCTTTTAGTGTGACCCTGTCCTACTAACAATAGCATTTCATTGCAAAGATAGACATCTGACCAAAAGAGGTCCAGTGGAAGTGTAACATTTAGGCTGACAATGTTTAAAAGCCAAGAATAAGGGGGGTTGATTTCTTGTTACCACCATCGCTGATGCGATGTTTATGTTACTGTCAATCTTTTCTCCCATGAGACTTAGATCATGTTTCACTTCCATAAGATTTCAAACATGTTCCCAACAATGAACAAGTCAATGTTCCCACACTTCCCCTTCTTACATTTCATCCTCGTGTAACCAAGAGGACCTTAACAAATACGAGTAGATCTACACAACTGTGGGGCCCATTTTGAAACTTCTGGTCCTCTAATCCACATAATTTCTTTGGTTAATGACTCAAGATGAAAATTCTGATTCCTCTTAATCCATGCCATTGATCACAATGGGAACACAGAGGAAAAACAGTTTAGGGAAGAAATGGTCTCTTTCTCCTGGGGGTGGAGGGGGACCATATTGCAGGCATTCATTTTATTTATGTTGGAACTGTAATGGGATTTTTTATATCTAATTATGAAAATGATATGATGGGCAGATGAGTTCTTTCTCTAATGTCCGAGAAGAAGTTGAAGTAAGGAGCTCTTTCAAAGAAAAAATATGTTTCCTGAAGCTAGTATTTACTCCATGATTTCTGTGTCGATCTTCTGCAGAGGAAGCACTAGTGGGTGCTACTTTGGCAAGGCCACATCCTACATCTAAGCACAGATGCTTAGCAACCCAACCCTCTGTGCTCTTCTCAGGCTCACACAAGTGCTTCTCGGCACCCATCCCTGCGCTCAAAAACTCTTCAGGGGTCTGTGATCATGGGTATAAATAAAGTACAAAGCCAAAACTGGCTTTACATCCCATCATTATATTAAGTTTCTTCATGAAGGTTTTTGTTGTTGTTCTTGTTCTTCTTGTTCGGTTATCAGGATCAAACCCAGTGACTTGCCTGTGCTACGCCTGTGCTCTACCACACATCTACATTCTCAGTCCTTTTTTTTTTTTTTTTAATTATTAGGGTTTTTATTTTTAATTATCAGGCAAGGTCTCACTACGTTGCCCAGGCTGGTATTCAACTTGTGGTCCTTTTCCCTCAGCCTCCTTAGCACCTGTGATTACAGGTATGGGTGCCTCACCATGCCCCTTTTAATGGAACTCTTCATAGGTTTGCCTACTGCTATGTAAGATATTCACAATCACATCTTCAGGAATCTCTGAAAATGGTCAGTCAACATGGAAGGGCAGATTTCCAGCCATGACTTCTGCCAAAATGACTTCTTGCTCCACCCATCTGCTTGGGATGGAAAGAGTTGTCTCCCAGCAATTCCACCATAGCTCTCTGAGGACTTCAGTGTGGCTTTGGGTCACAGAAGAACCATGGACGTTCAAGGAAAATGCATGTAAGCGACCTTAACAGACCAGACCGGTTTCACTTAGGATATCCATATTGAAGAAAAAAAAAGGTTTTTTTTTTTTTTTTCTTTTGTTTGTTTGTTTGGGGGTGTTCTTTGCTTTTTTTGTTTTTGTTTTTGTTTTTGTTTTTGGTTTGCTGCTGCTGCTGCTGCTGCTATTGCTTTTCCCTGAAGGTCTTCTAGAAACTTCTTAGTTTGGGCCAGCTTGGCATGGTGAACTATGAAAACTCAATAATGGGGAACAAAGAAGCAGAGGTGAAAAAGAACCTGAATGAATGATTTCACTGAAATAGAAGGTTAGTGGCCGATGGCCTAAGCGGAGGTCCCTTCACACTACTTAGAGCGATACAGTAAGCTTCAGCTGAGTCTCATCTTCTGGCCTTTCCTTCTTCAGGAACTAGTAATGGTTTCAGGCAGTGGAAGCATTCTGGTTACAGCTTAAATATCCCACTGGAACAGGAGCTCAGTGGGCATCAAGGACTGCAAGACACTTTGTACCTTTCTAATGCAGGTGGTCAAAGACTTGGTGTCTCAGCAGAGTGACGTGGGCTCCACTGGAGAAAACAGAATGCAAATGAGGACACCCATGCAGACGTTTCAGTCCAGAGCTGAACAAACTAATGACCAAACAAGAGGCAAAGGTATGTGGGGAGGATGTCCACATATGTTGACTAAGAACTGATGAATATAAGAAATAGCTCTAGGTCTATCAGTTAGAGCTGCTATATTCAATAGTCTTTCCCAGCATGCTCTTGCTTGCACCAGGCTTGTGATGTCTGTAGCCTTTAACATCCGAACGAACTCGTTTCAAGGGAGGCAGGAACTAATATTTGTACACACCTTCTATTGACCTAGGCTGACTTTGTCAGTCTTGTTATATAAACATTTACAAAGCATGTACACAGTTTCCCTTATGGTTCTAAGATTCTATACCTCTCATTGCCACCTGTAGGAAAGGCCTGTTGTGTGTTAGCTGCCATAAGCTGCTATTTGGGAAATAAATCTTCATTTCAAGTATGGTAGTGGATATTTCCCATACAGCACTCATTTTCCCATCAGTGAAAAAACTAGGTTATCTTTCTCTCCAGAAGAGGTCAACAATTTCCTCGGGATTCTAACGTGAAGCTGAGCTATAAGCTCTGACCTGAGATGCCGAAGCATGTGTCTCTCACATTATATTCCACTAAGATGTGTTTGAAGTCAGTGGTGCCTTTTGATGTGATTTTGTTTTGTGAGTTTTTTTAATACTGAGCAATAAATTACGCATCAGTTATTACTTCAGCTTGAGTGTGGCTTGAATGTTCTGTCAATATTTCCAATGTGTTGTTAGCCCATTTTTGCAGTACATAAAGATTTCATTTATCTTGAGGAGTTGGTGTGTATACACAATATGTCTGAATGGTTTTCTTTTACATCCTCTACGCCCCTCCCTCACTCTGCACTCCCTCTAATGCTTTCTCTCTTTCCCATTTGCTAAAGCTCTCTGTTTATCTTTTACCCCAATTCATAGGTCAGTTAAGTCCCTGACATGTGATTATTCAAGTTTCAAACTTTCGCAAACACAAACATTCCTAAATGCAAAAAAGTAATAACAGCTCTCACGCCTACCTTATGACTTTAACATAGTTTATTTATAGTGGTAATGTACTGCACCACCATTTTAGGGGAACTGTAAAATTAAAAATAGCTTATTTACAGTATGTGTGTTTTTGGATTTTTTATGTATGTGGCTTATTTGCCAGAGATGTGTAAGATTTACTTTCTCCAACTTAGAAAACAGTCTGACTTAGGAAAGTTCTCCGAGAATGGAACTCAGTTACAAGTCAGGGACTTACTGTAAATGGATACAATTTTAAAGCATAAGATTGTGTGAAATAATTCAGACATATATGCATTAAATATCACATTGTTTCTCTTCCACGAGAATTTAGAAAGAAACATTTCTAACAAATCATGACTTGACACAGGAAAGGTGCCTTACAATACCAGCCGTATGACATCCAATATCATATAATTGCAAATGAGCAGCCAAGAAGGAGAAAGGGGTGGAAGAATCCTTCACTTTCGATTAAATTAGGAATGTGTGGAAAGTGGTGTGAAATTTTCCAGAAAAGCATCTCTCAAGTAAGACTATGGCAGCGCAGGTGACTAATCTGTTTAATGACAATGCGATGACGTATTTCCCTGAAATCCTCTAAAGGGAGCAATGGTGATGGCCTTTGAAGTTTCCTTGCTAAAACTGCTCTAAAAGAGTCCACGGAGCAAGTAGATGGCCATGAATATGCTAGTGAGAGTAGAAGAAAACCTACGCAAGAACCCTCTTGCTTTGCAGCTCCCTCGCACCAGCCAGGGAGGGTTTCTAAGGTGAATGCAGGTTCATTTATTTTTCTTTATATTTTTATATTTTCTGCCATGCCAACCTCATCCCTGCCCCCGGGCGGGCTGAGCCAGTTCAGAGTCTGGGTGTATGAGTGCACACCTAGAATCCCATTGCTGGGAAGGCGGAGACAGGAGGATCACTATGAGTCCGAGATGCCAAGAGAGATCCTGTACCACATAAATAAAGTTCACTTCCTTTATGTATTCTACACAAGGAGCCACAAGGATGAAGATACATTTAAATTTATTGTAAAGAGAAATATTCCAACTGCCCGCACGCTCCAAGCTAGTCAACTTCCTTCATTTGTAGTCCAATTTCAGGAAGCCACAACTAAGATAGCTGAAATGGACGGTGGAAAGCTCTTTGGAAGTTTGTAGTCCAATGAAAATGTACAAATTTGGGGAGCAAAACAAAATTCAAATCCTTCTTTCCAAGTAGAAATGTATTTTCAGCATAACTCAGTTAAGGAACTTGTACCTGAGTTTTAGCCATGAAAATGTCGTTAGGTGATCAAAGCGAAAAAAGTGAATGATGGATTTAATTAGGTCCTTCCCAAAAGACTTGGTGACTGCATCCTTAATAGAAGCTAGAGAAGAAAAAGGCACCTGCCGACTTTCAAATAAGGATGCTATAGAAAGTTTCAGGCAGACAGTCTGTTACAAAATCACCTTTCTCACTTCTTTTGTGGCCTAACTTAAAGGACTATGTAGACCATAAAGAAATAAAAGAGAGAGTGGGGGAGGGGGGTAGAAAGATCTAGAAAGCCATAATGGATGCTTCAGCTAGGTAATTTTTCACATAATGGTAGGTACAGACAGTCAGAATAGTTCACCATGATTTTGCAGTCTGGTTTCAGATTTATTGCCGGAATTAATTCCCACATTTCTGTGAAGGGCATTATACATTCCATTCCTACCATTTTAAATAATAAATTAATTTTAATGCATTTTTGCTCTGGCTTGAATGGGAAAGATGAAGACCAATTGATAGGCTCTGAGTTTTAGAACACCTTTCAACAAGATGAAGAGCATAAGGCATCCCAAGTCGGCTGTTCTAAAAACAGAAAGCAGCCATCTGCTGGGACTGCAGAGTTATTCTACTCCCGAGTGCTGCCCCGGCCAGCATGCCAGGCGTAGCTCAAGGTGCTCTTCTTGAACAAACTGGTCCTTACACGGTTGTGGCCCTGTGGCCTTTCAATCACTGGGCTTATTTACCTTGCTCCCTACTCTTTTTTTGACAGAACTAATGAAAAAAAAAAAAAAAAACTTGCAATAACCCTAGACCTAGAAGACAAAAACAACCCCTGTGAGCCCACTAGCCACCCTAAATACTTGCTGAATCTCCCTGCACTTATGCTAGTTTGGATGTGAGAGCAGGAAGGGGAAACTATCCTATCCTGGAACTTGAATAGAGAAAGGAATTAAACTATTTTACTTTTGTATTTTCTTCTTTAGTTGTCTGTTTGTTTATTTATTTTGGAATCTGTTTATTTCCGAATCCTTACCGATCTGCAGTCATTTTTTGTTTTCTCAACTGGACTGTAGCAGAAACCAGCATGGAAATCCAAACCACATAGTACCATCTACTCTCTCATTTCCCCTTAACTTCTAATAGGTGCATTTTCTGAGGGCAAAAAGTAGAACGACTTCTTCCACCAAAAGCAGAGCTCCATGATCTTTATTTAACTTTATTGATATCTGAGGGAAAGAACGGACAGCTGAAAAGACATGCTGACTCTTAATTAGCCATAATGATTCATCCCTTCCCACCAGATGCAGCTTTGAGTATACAATGTGATGCTTTATTGCTCACCAATTGATTGGAAACTCAGATCTTACAGGGAGATACCAATGGAAAACACTGTTAGGTGGCAACCCCGATGTCTTTCCTCAGGCCAGCTTCTTTGCCTGCCTCCATAGAAAGACTGAGAAAGCACACTCTTCCTCAGGCCCCCACATAGCTCAAGGTAGGTGGGTCGTTTCCAGGCTTTTCCAAGAGAGCAGAAATCTGTTGCAATCTTTGGCAAAGAGTGTGCTCTTTGAGTGAGAAGAATCAATAGTACTTGCATGCCTTCTTTTCTTTCTGCCTTGGATGCAGATGTGATTTCCCTAACAAGTGAAACCATCTTTGCGACCGCTATCTTTGAGGTAGCCATCTTTGAGGCAGCCATTTTTGAGACAGCCATCACTAAGACAGAAGCCCATGTGCTAAAGATGCTAATGTTGAAATAGAGATCCATCTTGAGGGCCTGGCACCATTACTGCTCCAACTTAGCATAATACTTGCATTTGTATTTCTAACTAATAAGAAGATATGCCTCTTCTCATGTAAGCACTGTTTTTCTGACATCGTTCATTACAATTGGAATTATTACAAACAAATTGCATACCTGTTAAAATAATAATAATAATAATAATAATAATAATAATAATAATAAAAGAAACCAAAAGATAAAATAAGAGTTAAGTTAGATATACAGTTACTTTGTCTTAGTTCTTTGAGAATAAAAGCTTGCACTAATATATTTAGACAAGATATCAGGTCTGCATTTTGTCCTCTGAATAACTACTATGAAGATAACTATATGCAGGGTATTAATTATTGTAACCATCCTACTGACTTGTTTTGAAACTGTTTCATTGCTGTTTTGTCTCTTTTCTCATTAAAATGAATAAAAGATGTATAAAAATAAAAAAGAAACTGTATGCCCAGTACCTAGTCAACAACGTATGTGTGGTAATAGTAATAGGATGGTAAATCAGGAAATGTTATCATTATGCTAACCTTAAGTATAAGTCAATGTTGAGATAGAAAATTTTAAATAACTTGCCCAAGCTCATAGAGAATATAGCCAAATTCAAAATCTGCACCTTTATTTTTTGACTCCAGTTTCACAACTGATTATAGTTGTTCATTTTGGAAGCAAAATTCTTGTCTTTACATATTTGTTACGTTGTTGATACACCCCAAAGAGCCTCTGTAATCCAGTTGTTTAAAAATCGCATGGTAGAATTGGTCAAAACTTACAGAACTCACCATCTGGCCTGAACTTAGTTACTGTGACAAAGCCCTGAGGTTTTAAAAATAAGCAGTATGCAGTATCCAGTTCACACTGGATTTATCACACAGGCTCCTAAGAAAGACAAACACGTAAGCAAATCATTCTAAATACGATACTGAGTGGGTGCAGAGAATGTATGTGTGTTAGCAAAGTAACAATAATTCCTACTGGTAAGGAGGAAGGGTAGACAGAGGAGAAAGCCAAAGGAAGTGCACCCAGGGTGTGCCGTCAGCCATTTGGCATGGTTGTGGTGCATTTGAGAGGGTGGTAATTTCAGGGGCTTCAGAGCTGATCACGCCTTGGTCATAAAAATTTCTTTGAGATCCTGCAGATTTGTGCGCATGTGGGTGATGAAGATCAATAGAAAGATTTTGAGCATGGCTGTTATATATAGAGTTGTATTTTTGGATACTTCTCCAGCAGTAGGCAATAAACTGGAAGTAGGTGGGACTGAAGACAGGGGGTGAGTGGGATGTTGGGGCAGCCATCCATGCAAGACAGAATGAGACCACAAACTCAAGGAATGCTGTGGGTGGGAAGGAGGAAGCGGAGAGGAGAGCTACACAGATAGCTCTAACTGTGAACGGTAGTAGACAACTGGACAAGTTTGGAGGCATGGCTCATGAGTGAGAGAGAATGACACGAGATGGTGTTCAGGAATCTGGCTTCGACCTCTAAGGGGTGGTACGTCATTCTTGATAGAAAATCTAGATGAGAAGCAGAGAAGAACAGAATAGCACATAGAAGACCATAAATGTGACATTATACATTCTGAGTTTCGTAGGCTTCAGAGTGTCAGGACTGAAATTTTTACGAAAACGTTGAAATAAAATCTGTAGTTCAATAAATAATTTTAGGCTAGAGAAGTCAGTTTCTGAAGTCATGGGAAGAAGCGTTCCTCACTGGGAAGACGTGGAACAAAAATACCAGAAAAAAAGACACGTAGAAACAAACTGAAAAGATATGCAGGAAAAAAGCAACTAGAGTGTTGAAGGATCATGGCCATTTAAATATTGGGCAAAAGCGTGTGATCCAGCGGAGGGAATGAGCTAAAGAAATTAGGTGGGTAGAAGAAAAACAAGTAAATGGAAGTTGTTTCCTGAGCGCTTTGGAATAGGTTGCAAGAGGTTAGGCGATAGGCAATAAAGACTCCTAGTAATAAGAGATCACGGGGTAATCACTGGGCACTTACAGTGCATGCGGTATTGATTTTCATATTTGTACTATCGGTTACTGTAAAGAGAACAACAATAGCAGGGCTGACAGTTTACATTTGGATTTCGTCACAAAACAGTCATTCCGACCTTCAAAACAGAGGCCTTTCAGCCCACACTACATCAAGCGATCTGCAGACCTCAGGCAGGGCTAACGAGACACCAGTGGCATGCTTCACAGAGCTAGAAAAAAGAATGGCAGTATTCAGAGGCAACCACACACACACACACACACACACACACACACACACACACAAAATCAGAATATCTAAAGTAATCAGAAGCAAATGGAACAATGCTAATCCAAAGCTGAAATAATCACAACAGCATGGAACTAACAGAAAAAAATCATCACATAAATAAAACAATGGAGCAGAAAGGAAAGCCTGCGAGCGAAGTCACACATCTACGGCCAACGGGTCTTCTGTGAAAGTGATGAGAACACACGTTGGCGAAGTAGCTGTCTCTGCCATAAGCAGCACTGCTGAGGGGGCTATGCGGATGCAGAGCAACCACGGTAGGCTATTTCCCAACAAACGCACAACCCAGCCCCGAGCGGACAGAGAACCTGAATGGAGTCAGGGAAACCACAAAATCATCGTGCGCAAAAATATGGATGGAACAACCAGTTCATGGAGATGAGTGTGGCCTTCTAAAGACAAAGTCCTAGGGACTGGGGTTCCATGCCTGACGTGCTGTGCCGGCCCCAGCCCCAGGTCGCACTGAGATGGCAACTGAGACTGGGCATGGTGGCATGCACCCGTCATCCCAGAGCTCTGGAGGCTGAGACGAGGGGGATCACTACGAGTCCCATCTGTGTAGTGAGAACCTGTTGTCCCTGTACTAAACACTAACTAGATATAATAATAATAATAATAATAATAATAATCTTAAAAATTTATCATGTCTGCATCTTGTATCCTAAACAACTATGAAGACAGTAACGTGCATTGCACTAATTATTGTTGCTGTGCTACTAACATGTTTTGAAACTGTCTCATTGTTACTTCTTATTAAAAGCAATAAAATTATACAATAATAATAATAATAACAGTAATAATAACAGGAAACTACAGCAAACATGGGCAAATAATATTGTATCCAACTAAATGCCTGCACAGTGAATAATGAACACAATGAAGGGGCAACCTATAGAATGGGAGAGCATATCTGCAACTTATATAGAGAAGAACTAAATATCAAGGGCCAGCGAGATAGCTCAGGGATCTAAAGCACCTGCTTAGGCAAGCTTAGGCTGCCACAGGGACTGCTGTTCAAATCCTGGCACCACATGCTGCGCCAGCCCCACCCTCACCGTGGGCTGAGCTAGCCATAAGCAAAATAAATAAAGTTTTAAAAAAATTTAAAAAGAAGTAAATATGGAGAATTTTATGAGGAACTCAATCCAATAGTACAAAAATTACTTCATTTATCAGCACATGTTCTCAGTACACAGCAATCGCATTCCCCTTGAGAAACTGGGTCATGTGCATGGCAATTTTTTATTATTTTTTTCATTCCCTTTCCCTTCCCTTCCTCCTTCTTTCACTCACCCCTTCTTGATCTTCTTTTTTTTTTTGGACAAAAAATAAATAGATAGATAGATAGATAGATAGATAGATAGATAGATAGATAGATAGATAGATAGATAGATAAACAAACAAAACTTTCTGATTTAAAGTAAGCCACAGACCTAGATACTTTCAAAAGGATACAAATGCCTGGCTATTAATTAGAAGAAAGAATCCTGAAGGCTTCTAAACATCAGTAATATGCAAATCAACACTACAGGGCGATGCCGTCTCACTCCTGTGACACTAGCTTGTATCCAAAGGACTAAAGCGTTGGCCAGGATGTGGAAGGAAAGCGCTGGTGAGTGTTATGGTCGCTGTTCCCTCATTGTTGAGACAAAATACCTGATACCCGAAGTTAAAGAAGAAGAGCTCACTGCTCGTGGGGTGTCAAGCCCCTCACAGCTCACCCCACGTCAGACTGGTGCATGGCAGACGGCTGGCAGCAGTTCAGGGCGGTGGAAAACAGAAAAAGCTACAAAGGCAAAAAAAGAGAGGAGCAGCAGAGCGCAAGCCTCCTCCCCCCTTTTGCCAGGTGCAGGCCAGTTACCTCTCCCCAGGTGGGTAGTGCTCACCCCCATAATCCAGCACTGGACCATGAGCCAATCGCAAATTCTGGAACACATGAGCCTTTGGGGGACATCCAGACCCAGACCAAAACATGTAATCTATCATCATTATGGAAAAGTCTGGGTCCTCAGAGAGGTAAAAATACCATTACTATATGTTTTACATTCTTTTTCACTATTTATATGTCCAAAGGATATATGTCGAGAAACATCTGAATTCCTATGTTTACTGCAATGCTATTCACAAGAGGGAAGAAACAGAAATAACCTAAGTATCCATCTGCTGATGAATGGGTAAAGAAAAGATACCTAGGCACGGTGGAATACTCTTCAGCCATAAACAATCTGAGTTAATGGCAAAAATGAAACTGAAGTCACTATCCTGTGAAAAATGAAATAAGACAGGGGCAGAAAGACAAATACTGCATCATTTCGCTTACAGATAGACCCTAAAGAGACTGGCCTCATAGAAATGACAGTAGGAGCACAGCGGCCGAAGAACAAGAGAGAGACAGGTGGGGAAAAACTGATCCAAACGTCTGCAGATACAATTAGAAGAGGTAAACTCTGCCGTTCTGCTGCATACTGCTTCTATTGCACAGTGGACTTGATGTGATGGTAATATAGTGGATGCATCAGAAAGGGTAGAAGGGAGGATTTTGAATACATCAGCCACAAATAAGGGCAAGTTTGACAAGATAGATGGTTATCACGTATACGTGACTCACAGCATCACGTGGTTCTCTCAACATATGTACAGCTTTATGGGTCCATCGCAGAATAAACACATCAGTAATAAATACCAAAGGAGAATTTAGTCGACTGATGAGAGTAGAAGCCAGATTTGCCGTGGGCTGAGAATTCAGTGGGTGGTGAGGAACAGGACAGTAAGAGGAGTCTATTCTTTTTAGGAAGCATCACTGGCAACTGGAGGAGACCATCCCATGGGCCATTTTATAATATAATTTTTAAAAATACCAGGCATCAAAAGCTGAGCATGGTAGTGCGTGCCTGTCATCCCCGCACTTTGAAGCCTGAGGCAGGAGGATCATGGTGAGTTCGAGACCAGCCTGGGCTACAAAGTGAGCTCAAGGCCAGCCTGGAGTGCCTAGCGAGACCCTGTCTGGCCAGAAAAAGAAAAAAAAAACAAGTGTAAGAAAGAGAGAGCTACAAGAACAAAGGAAAGGGTAAAGGTGATGTAGCAGGATCCATGAGATGGTGAGACCAGATGAGATCGTAACACGGTGGGAAAGAGCTGGCCCTAACTAAGAATAGGATAACTTTCTCTGAAAATAGGGGGGGTGGTAAAATGCACAACTGCACAATTTGGTTACAAACGCAACCATTACAAACTAGAATTAGTGTGCGCTTAGCTATAGATATTCTCTTACAACTGTCCTGTAGCTACAGCTAGGAGATCTGTTTCAGTGTCCTTCCTTGGTCTCTGTCAATACTCATCTCCTGGATCCAGGCTGAGGAAATCAGTTTCTCATTTCTAGATTATTTCTAGCCCACATCAATGAACTCTAGCACTCCCCATCTGCCGGCACGCTCACCTCAGACTTGAACTAAGGTCATAACCTGGTTCCTTACGGAAGCAGATTTTAAGATGATAGTGCAAGTATTTTATCTGAGAGGTGATCCAGGAAGTCCCAGCAAGGAAAAAGGGAAATGGAGACAGGGAAAAGGAAGATAAAAAGGGAGGGGACACAAAAAGAAGACTCCTGCTCTGAGCAGGTAAGGTTCCATGTTCCTGGGGAACCCAACGAGAGGGTGTTCAACGGACTCTAAAGGTCACCTTGCCCTAGTGAAGGGAAAGTCAGTCTAGGTTTCCTGTCTTCCTGTAACCCTTAGTCCCTAATCCAGACTCTAAGTCCCCGTCACTTGCGCTCTGCCCTGCTTGGGAGTTGAAGCAAGTCCCCATCACCAAAGAAATCTCCAACCAGAGAGTCCGAAAAGGTGACCAGTGAGGAAGCATAGGTGACAGAGGCCAGCCACCAATGACGCGACCGCAAGCTCCTTCCCACCAACTGAATTTCTTACTTGTTGTTTGTATTTAATGCTTCATATAACATATATCTCACTGCAAATGCTAGCTAGGAGCATGCCACTCTTAGGACTGTGTTCCTGGCAGGAAGTGTGTGAGCCATAACACTAGATTCTAACGACTGTGCACTGTCATGCTAGGGGCAGAGCGCTTTTTGGAAAGCACGGGTTAATTCTCCCCCAGTTTTCAAAGGAAATAAATCCGGCATAAAATAGGACCAGAAAACGTTTCCATTTTGAACCACTATATGCTCGTCACAAATGAAAAACAGCCAAAATCATTCCCGGTGCCTAAACAGATATGGAGCTTGCCGTTGCAAAAGCAGCTTCCAGTCTGGGCGCGCCACTCCCTCTAGCGACACTGGCCCACTGTTCAATTTGCATAGATAAGGGTGGTATTTCCTTGTTGAATCAAGTGATTATGAAAGTAACGAGACGAGGAACATAGTCTTTTCCAGCCATACGATTAAAGGAAAGAAGTATTCTGGTCAGAGTCATGGGAGGCAGAAACTATGAAAGAACACGAGCTTGGGCAGCAAAGGACAACAAGCACGCATTTTGCGCTAAGTAGTTTGGACTTGACGTGATAGTAACGGAAGCTGTAGAAGAGTCGTACCGTAAGCCAGGCAGCAAGGCGGTGCGCTGGCCGCGTATTTATTTATTTTTTTTTAAATTGCTTTGAGAATCACATGTGGGAGAAAGTTTATCTTTTGGCAAGAGAGGGGAAATTGGAAACAGGAAGAATGATTCAGATGTTATATTAAAATTTCCACCTCTGACATCTACCCTCAGACTCTTTCTAAGTGAGGTGTAGAAGGAGTGGAAAAGCCAAAGAAGGAAGTGTCCCCTGGGAAACGGCCTTCTGGGGAGCCGACCGGGTGCGAGAGGACTTCGCAGCATCAGAGAGCTACCCCGGGACAGTATGGTGGACGAAGAACTCCGCTTACGGCAGGAGAAGGGTGTGCAGAGAGACGAGATTACGAGCGTTCTTTGGGGTAAAATGAAGCCCGCACAGACTGCTTATAAATACATGGGATGTGGAAACCGTCCTCCTGATTCAGCTCAAATTAAACACGGTTATTTTTGAAAGGTTAGTGAGTTTGGCTTTTGCTGAAGCGTTGCTTCTCCACACTGTTTTAGTATTGCAGGGACAAATTGCCTTCACTTTCAGGATTTATTTCCCTTCCCACGTAACTCACCCTACAGGGCCTGCAAAATCATGACATTTCGAGGGGATGATTAGAGGGAATAGTAGTGGGTAGGGACAGGTGAGGCGAGAAGACCAAGCGCACGGCAGGCCGTTTCAGTGAGAGAAGCATCCCCAGGGCCAGCTGAAAACATCTGTCACCCAGGTTTGCAAAGCAGCACCAGCCCTCCAGCTAATTGCCCTCTGGTCTGCCTCAAAGCGAGAGGCTGCGCCAGTGACAAGACGAGCGATCGCATGGGTTAGTGGCCGTCTCTCAGAGCTTGTTCAAGAGCAATCCTCAGAGAGCAGCAATTCAGTTAGGGCCTGGAAAGGGAATGCTGTCTCCTAATTCTGCTCTGGGCTTCCAAGGATCTTGTCCTGACAGCCACGAAGCGCTTGTCACTGGGAAATGAACAAAGCAGCTTCAACGCAGAGGAGGCAGCCCTCTGGGTAGTCAGACTCTGAGGAAAAAATAGTCTGCCCTATTTTAATCCCTGCTCATGAACTCCCCTGGTACCAGTGCCTCTAAGGTATTTCTGTATTCACAGCTGGCACTGGCTTTTTCAATTCATTGAGAAGGAAGTCTGCAAAAGTCAGGTATTATAAGGGCACAGAGAAAGGCTGGCTTAGCTAGCTCTTCACAAGGTAGTGTCCAGTAGAAGCCTTCACTAAATCACTGCTCATTTCTGCATGCTATTTTTATTATAATTCAGACTTTAGTCTCACCCACCTAAAGAAATGTTGACATTACAGTTTAGTTTACTGTTATATGACACCTTAAGCATTTTTAATAGCTTTATGGGCATTTAACTGATGTAGAAGAGCCACATAGTTAATATACGCAAACGTGCAAGTGAGCCTGTTACCATATCATAGTAATGCAGGTATCTAGTAACTTCTAGTTTCCTTGTGCATCTTTGCTTGTTTATTTTATATTGCTTTCTTGCTTTCTTGCTTTCTGTCTTTTATTTATTTATTTTATTTATTTTATTTTGTGAGACCAGGGTTCGAACTCATGACCTTGCACTTGCCAGGCAGGAACTTGTGCCATAGAGCTATCTCCCCAGCCTCTTTATTTTGTTGTTGTTGTTGCTGTTTTTGTTCCTATTACTGATGGTGGTGGCGGTGGTGCTGGAGGTGGTGATGGCGCAGGTGATGGTGGCATTAATGATGGTAGTGGCGCTGATGATAATGATGGTGGTGGTGGCTGTAGTAGTGGCAGTGGGGTGGTGGTGGTGCTGTATGTGAGCGTGTTTGGGAAGCTCGCTTGACACGACATCTTCCCTTTT
>PVJA010014145.1:0-40020 GCA_004027025.1 Myocastor coypus
AGGCCCATTTTGCAGCATGAAGAAGAGACTACCTACATTGAAATTCCTATTCTTTATCCTTGACCTTCAGGGAAATCATACTGAAGCTGTTCTCTTCACTCTTTCATTGGAAAATGAAGGGAGGGACCTGTGCCCACATTTCACAGAACTAGTAGAAGGGAGAATAGACAGCAGGTGGGGCCGGTGTGGTGGGCAGAGCCCATGACTAAGCAGAAGAGAGATCTGTGGCTGGGTCACAGCCATGTAGAACTGGGAGAACCTATTTGAAATAACTGTTTATGGAATTCAAAGTACATATTCACCCTATGCAAGAAGAGTATGTTAGACTTCATTAAGATCATAATGATATGAAAAACGAGAAAAGTTTTTTGCTTTTCTTAAAATAAAAGTCATTACAAGGAAGCAATTGTCCTCATATTTGTTAAGCTCTGTAATTAAACCTAAACTTTCCTCTGTTTAGGTTTAATTATGCCTAAACTTTCCTCTAGCCCTCATCCATTGGTTGGTGTCTACATCCTGTAACTCACATCTTCATGATGATAATCATCAAGAAAAAGTACATTAATCCATGCCTGTAGAGCCCCAGTTCTGTTGCTAGTTGCTGTTTCAGGAAATGGACATGGAAATAAGTTCACTCCCTCACCCCACAGCCTCTGCATGTCCTGTGTGCCCTACCCTGTGCAGGTCTCCTCAGGGCTAGCCATGTTCAAGGAACAACAACTTGGATCAATTACTAATTTAGATGTTCACTGATTTTGTGATGTTCCTTACATGTCGAGCAGTTTTATTGTAGAGGAATATGCCTCTCTCTGATTCTCTGGCCTTTTGACTAACTTCCTCAATCATATCATTTTTTTCAATGTTGAAATTTTCCCCTTGCTAGGTGAGAAGCACTTAGTTACACTTCCCCTTCAGTACCGAGAAGCTTTTTTTAAAAAATGTGTTGAATTTAAGGAGCAAACATTCAGCTGTCAGAAGGAGAGTTAAATTACTGATTTCTCCATTCTAGAGTGTATAAGTGAATAATTCAGAGTTACCAAACCTTCACTGCTGAAGTGGCCCAATGTTCAGTTTTGCAACTAGGTATAAAACAGTATTGGGGCCTGACGGGATGGCTCAGTGGTCTAAAGTGCCTGCTTGAGAAAGCTTGGGCGGCTTCAGGGACCGCGGTTCCATCCCCGGCACCACATGCTGCACCAGCCCTGCCGTCAGGGCAGGCTAAGCCGGCCATAAAAATGAGTGAATAAATGAACAAAGAAAGGTTCTGAAGCAAGAAAAAAATAAATGAATAAAATAAAAAATTCTTTAAAATAAAATAAAATAAAACAGTATTTTAATAGGTCTAGGATCCAGCAACACAATTTAAATCCCAGCCCTGCTACCTACTGCCACCTACTGGAAAAGTAAATTTGGACGAATAACTTCCCTCTTACGGCCTAAAAACCCAAGGAGGCTTAGTAATAAGTATAATATGTCGCATACTATGATATTATAAGGTTGACATGCTCATGTCACAGGGATAGTGCAAAGATAAGTGATGGTAGACACACAACTTTTAACATAGTTCAGGCTTTTTACCAAGATGGCACCGAAGGAGAAGGAAACCCCTACCCCTCCCAAAGCTGAAGCCAAAGCAAAAGCTTTGAAGGCCCAGAAGGCCATGCTGAAAGGCATCCACAGCCACAAAAAGAAAATGTGAACGTCATCCACCTTCCATCGTCCCAAGACACTGTGGCTCCAGAGGCAGCCCAAATGCCCTCAGAAAAGCACCCCAGGAGAAACAAGCTTGACCACTATGCCATCGTCAAGTTCCCCCTGACCACAGAGTCAGCCATGAAAGAGACTGAGAACAACAACACACTCGTTCATTGTGGATGTCAAAGCCAATAAGCACCAAATCCAACAAGCTATAAAGAAGCTCTATGACCTCGATGTTGCCAAGGTCAATACCCTCATCAGGCCTGATGGAGAGAAG
Source organism: Myocastor coypus (assembly GCA_004027025.1). Taxonomy (NCBI): domain Eukaryota; kingdom Metazoa; phylum Chordata; class Mammalia; order Rodentia; family Myocastoridae; genus Myocastor; species Myocastor coypus. The sequence goes on from PVJA010014145.1 coordinate 1,976, forward strand.
AAGGTATATGTTTGACTGGCTCCTGATTATGATGTGTTGGATGTTGCCAACAAAACTGGGATCATCGAAACTGAGTCCAACTGGCTAATTCTAAATATATACCCTTTTTCCCAGAAAAAAAAAAAGAAAACAAAGAACAGCATAGTTCATGGTTGCAGTATTATCTACAAAATTCTAGAATCATATTCTTTTTCAACTTTTCCATTACACATTGAAGGCTACTGATGCAGATTTGAAACCAAGTCAAACCAGCTCATTCCTCAGTCATTTTCAATTTAGGGCAGGTTTTTTGTTTTGTGGTACCGGAGATTGAACTCAGAACCTTGCACTCGCCAGGCAAGCACTTACTCTGCTGAGCTATCTCCCCAGCCCAGTCATTTTCTACCACAATAAAGAATAATTATTCCTTTATTTCAGTTATTAAGGCCAAAAATTGGACCATTCTGGACTCCTTTCTCATGCTCTACATCTTATCTTTCAGGAAATCTTAAAGTGTTCCCTCCAAAATATCTCAAATATGCCTAATTCTATCACTTCTATAGATACTATCCTCATCCAAACTATCATTCAGAAAGATGGGTCACATCTAAAAAACACTTTTGGGGCCAGTTAGATAACTGAGCAAACTAAAGTGCCTGCTTAGGCAGAGTTCAGCGGCTGGGGTTCCATCTCCCACCTGCTGTGCCAGCCCCTCCCTGGGACACACTGAGACAGCAACTGAGACTGGACATGGTGGCACAGGCCTGTAATCCCAGCACTAGGGAGGCTGAAAACAGGAAAATCACTACAAGTCTGATCTATGTAGTGCAACCCTGTAGACTCTGTACTAAATGCATTTAAATAAAGAAAATAAAATAAAAAACACTTTCACAAAAACATCTAGTGCTGGGCCACACAGCAGGAAGTGAGAGGCAGGTGAGTAGAAAAGGCTTCATCTTGCTCAAATTACTGCCTGAGGTCTACTTCTCGTATCAGCAGTGGCATTATGTTCTCATAGGAGCAAGATTCCTTCTGTGAACTAAGCATGCCAGGATCCAGCAGAAAAGTCTAACCATGAAGTATAAAAAGTAAAGCCATATTAATATGTTGAGCTGTAAAAGGCTCAAGTCAACAGTTTCTGAAATGGCCAGTTGTGTTGATAACCCACTACTATTATGGACTATTGGACTATACGTATAGCTATCTTCTCTTAGTTCAGTGAGAAGAAATATTTGTACTAATAGTGTTTAGACAAGATAACATGTCTACCTCTTGTACTCTGAACAACTACTACAAAGACAACAATATGCAATGTATTCACTATTGTAACCATCCTACTAACCTGATTTGAAACTGTTTCATTACTATTTTCTTTTTTGCTCATTAAGATTAATTTAAAAAATAAAAAAAAATAAACATGCCATGGCTCTAACTTACGTGCTCCTTATCAGAATCTAATGCCTGAGCTGAAGCAGAGCTAAGGCAGTGCTGTTAGTATTGAGGACTGGCTGAAAACATAGATTAACATTAGCAGAGAAGTTTGACTACACAGAAACTAACAAATCAACAGCTTCCAGATTCTTGTCAAAACACTACCTGTGAGTGGAAAGTGACAAGCTGCATCTGATGCACAGCAAGAGAAGCTGCTGTGACTCAATGGTTTTCACTACTCAGATCAAAGACATTACTTCTTCTTTTTTTTAGTAATGTGTGTCTGTTTTTTTTTTAATTTTTTGTTTGTTTGTTTGCTTTTGTTTTTATGTTATGGCCAGCTCAGCCTGCTCTGGGGGAGGGGCTGGCGCAGCATGTGGTGCTGGGGATTGAACCGTGGTCCTTGTGGTTGCCTAAGCTTGCTTAAGGAGATGCTTTAGACCACTGAGCCATCTCACCAGCCCCAAAGACATTACTTCTAAATGTGAGTCTGCACAGTGGTGGCATCCATACAGAAATACTGGCTAGCTGCAAAATGTCACTTGAACCTAACATTTTCCAGGATGTGATTAAAATTTATCAACTATTTTGAAGCAGATGCCCTTAACTCACATGTGTTAGTGTAGCCCTCTGAGGGGATGGACACAGAGCGCGCGTGCACACACACATACACACACACACACACACACACACATCTCATTCAAAGAGATGAAGGGGATTTCTAAAGGCTGATCACTGCCCAGTTTTTGAGCTGCTCCAGAGATTTCTTTTTAAAATAGTCACCACTGGCGATGCATTTCAGTGACACACAGTAGTTACAAAACTTGCTTACTTCTGTGAGTCAGCCTGTTTAATGGACTCATTCTGTCAGTTTCAGAGAGAGCAACAACAGTGTTCAAATCTGCAGATAAGGTGGCTATATTCAAAGCCAAACCAGAATTATGGGGTCTACACATGAATGTTGGGATTTTTTTTTTTAAAGGCTGAACAGTTAAGATGGTGGACTAGTAAGCAGCAGAGAAGCTCTCTGAGAGTCACTGGATGCAGGGATACAACAATGTGAGAGACAAGAAGGAGAGAAATGGGTCTCCACTGGAGGTGAGGATTAAAGTCTATGGGGAGAGCAGAGAGAAAATTTTTAATGAAGGGGCTGGGGAAATAGCTCAGTAGAATAAGCACTTGCTGGCAAGTGCAGGGTCCTGAGTTCAATCCCTGGTACCATAAAAAAAAAAAAAAAAAAAAAAAGTTAAGTAGGAAATAGCCAGCAGAGCCAGCTCCCTGAGTTGTGACTTTTTGGAGAAGCAGCTAAAACCTGTGGACACATGTTGACCTCTGATAAAACCAGAAACCTCCACAGAGAGACACAGCAGTAGAATGGAGCAGTGGGCCTAAAGGACTGCACTAGCTGGGGGTGGATGCTGTGGGTTCAAATGTCCCATAGGGGAGGTCAACTGGCCTGGAGCCGTCTTGCAGAGGGGCTGGCTGAGCTCAGAACTCAGAGCGGCCACTGGATCCATCTAGTGGCTTCCACATGAGTTCAAGCCTGGAGAAGAAGGTACACTGACAATTGCAGGCTGAACAGGGCTGATCCCAACTTCATGACAAGAAGCCAGCCTAAACTTCAAAGTAAATAAAGATGCAGGCTCCCTAAGATTAACCACTATCCAGCTTAAAGCTACCGCTGGCTTGCTGGAATTAACATTGTTAGTTCTTATTTTTATATAAATGTGAATGTGGTTTCTAGCTTCTTTGTTGTTGTTGTTCTGTTCTTCCTTTTATTTCTTCATTCTCTCTTTCCCTCCTCTCTTCTAATCTCTTCCTTTTCTTATATTTCTCTACTTTCCATAACCCCTTTTAAATTTTCTCCTCTGAGGGTACAATTTGCATACTGAGAACTTATTTACTGAATATAATATTCTACTTTGGTTTCAATTTTTTTATATAACCACAAATCTAATTTCTACAGTTAAAGGTGGCAAATTAATGGTTACCTCAATTTGTCACTTTCTAGGCTATGTTTGAGGGCATTGTTACTGTTGATAGGACCGTCTTAGTCCAAGTGACACAATTGTTCTGAGCAACTATTCTTCTTGATATGCCAAGAATGAGAGTGCCTAAGGGCCACATAAAATATTAAACTAAGAAACAGAAAGAGGCAACCCCAGACATCCAGTTAACCAAAGGCAAACACAGAGACAATGAATAATCAAAAGCCACCCTCTTGGCTTCTCTGAAGTAGTAATAACAAAGCAAATGAATGAGTCTCTAGAAAAAAAAAATCAAATAAATAATTTCTCAGATAACTGAGAAAACCATGCTTGGTGACTCCAGAGCAGAAATAGACAAAAAAAGAAAAATAGAGGAGCTTAAAATAAATGATGGGAGCCATGAATGCTTAGCATAGGAAAGAAACAGAATCCACAAGACAGAAATATCTAGGAAAATAAAAATTCCATTGAAAGTATTGAAGCAGAATCAACCAATGTAAGGACATATCTTATTTCTTTTATAATTCTTTTGGCTATGTATTTTATTTTTTATTTTTGGAGAATACAAAATAGAGATATAAAGAAGAAACAGCATTAGAAATGAGATAAGGTTTCACTAGACAAAGTAATAGGAATTCAGCATTGGCTGCTGTATTATATGATGCTATCTTTAAGTTAGTTGTTCATATTACCAGATAAAAATGTATAAAATTCATTTTTAAAAAGAGAAGTTATATGAAATTCAAAAGAAGAAAAAAATCAGAGCAAAAAATTTTAAATTTTGTTTATGCTTATTATTATTATCTAAATTATTATTTATTATCTAAATTTCTGTGAAAAAAAGTGCAACAGTTTTTTAATCAGATTCTAGAGAGATTTATTAGAATATCAATGATTGGTGGAAAATACCTGTTCCATGTTAAGTCTAAGGCATTTAATATTTGGAAAGACAGTGATGATAAGTTCAAATAGCTATGTTATAAAGTAATAGTATCACTAAGCTTCTCTTCTGGAGGGTTAAGAACCTGTTTGCAGACCAAAAGTTAGAGAAAAAGAAGGGCTACAAGGTTAGCCAATATTTTGGTTCTAGCCCTCCAAGGTCAGTGAGGACTCAGGACATAAAAGACCCTGTACTGTAACATCCTATAACTCAGTGGTGTCCCAAATTTTCTGTTCAAGGAGATTATGGGGCCACAGAGGAAAGGGATCAATGATGTATAGCATGCCTAAGGAGAGTTACCTAGAGAGAAAACATTCTCTCAGGCTTCCACAGAGAGCAAACTGATTAAGCAATGGCCATGATTCATCTAGACAGCTGACACTGACAAACACTATTGCACCCAAGTGTTCAGAAGTCTGAGGTTGAGATTCATTACCAGCTATCAACAGGAGAGCTGTGTCCATCACTGCTTCACCGTTCAGCATAATAGCCATCAAAATGTCATGGCCAGGACAGTCAACAAAGGAAACATGTCTGACTAATTTGAAGTTTCCTTTGGTCCCTGGAATGTTTGTAGGAAATTCACCAGGTGTACCACTTCCACATGACCTATAGCATTCTGGTCGAGGACAGCTTGAGTCGTCGAGTTTATAAATCTTAGCATTAGCATATCCAAGTTTGATTGTAATGTTTCTTTATAGTTCATTGTTGAACCTGACAGTATGAACTCCAGAAATGGCTTTTACAACTGTGGATCTCCCATGAGCTACATGACCAATGGTTCCTATGTTAACTGTGGCTTGTCGGCTGATTACTTCATGGGAAAGTGGTGTCAACTTGGTAACATCCAAAGTGGCGAGATCTTGGTGAGAAAAATGGGTTGCCCCAGAGTCACTCCAGCCTCACATCCCCCACCCCCACCCCTGCCATCTTGTCAGGAGAAGAAAGTGTAAAGGCGTTTTTATGCTAAAAAATATCTAAAGAGGAAAGTACAGAACTGAGAAAAAACTGAACTTCACTAACTAAAGCCTGGGGAACACTTGAAAGATTATATTACAGACAAAATCCTAGGCAGAAATAGGAAAATAAGTTTTAAAAAAATATTTTTTTGTTCTGCTTACAAAGGTAATAGGAAATATTTCTTTGTAGGCTTTGATGATCCTGAGTGTATCAGCTATTTTAAGAAGCAACAAGCTAAAAAGTATTTGGATTCTAGATTTAGCCTTGAAATTGTCACTAGTGTTGTGATGGTGACAGAATGGCAACAGCACCGGGTTCCTAGAGCATTTAGGGAGAGGAACTTGCTCCCTGTGGCCTCCTCACCCAACTCATCCCACACGGAAACAACCGCCTCCTCTACTTTCTCTTAACTCCACCAATTTTTACTATCCTTTTGAAGGTAAATCAAGTTCCTCCTCATCCTATCAAAAGTTTCCCATCCTCATGGCAATGACTACATCACCATAGTACTTGGTCAGGGACAGAGAAGACTCATCAGGCTCAGATCTCTGCATGCTCAGTTGCCTGGGGGTACTGTTCTTCCAAAAGGCTGTGGGGCCATGCGAGGACACAGACACGGGCACTCAGTCAGGCCTGCTGACTTATGTGAGGCCCAGAGGCCAAGACCAACCTGTGCAGACGGTGAGCTGAGACTGCAATCCCTGCAAGACAGCCAAACTTCAGGACAAGAGTCAGCTCCTTGGAAAGTGTCCACAAATGCAATAGTCCAACAGCGGGTTAGAACTGATATTCCAATGCAGAGGTCTTCTTCCATGGTGACCAAAAACGAAACCACAGATAGAAGGGTGTAAGTAAATCTGTTTAAAAGATATAAAGGCAAGAAAGTAAAAAACGTAAAAGCAAAGAAGTACTGTTCCCCCTAGGGAGGGGATTCTGAGTGGGATGCCCATGAGAGTTCCTTGTCTAGGAATGGGCTTAGAAGGGTACTAGGGCTGTTGTATAAGCAATGAAATCTCCTCATGAAGCTGTATTTTTAGGGTCCAATCTATGCAGTATTCCTTCAATGTCCATGCAGGCTCCATGAATCCTTCAGCCAGTTGCCTACCTGATCATTCTCTGGGTAGTCGCAGACAGCCAAAGGCCACCTGAAAGGTGTTTTTGTAAGAACCTTAGAGGGTTGTGATTCAACAGACTCCATCTGGGGACCTCTGTCCTTACGTCCTTACTGCCTAATAGAACCTCAATGCTTATCTTACTCCTGTTACAGAATGAGAGAGGTGGCAGATTTGAGACACTATAATGATGTTATCGTTTATGTCTAGTTGTTCCCCCAAAGCCTCATGTAGTCACTGGGCGGAGACTTCTGGAGTTTGAGACTTGATCCATGATCCCTGGGATTGTGGGTTTTAGTACTGATGGGATTATGGGTCGAAGTACTTCTGGGATTATAGGTGTAGCCTAAGGTGGGGGCTAAGGCGGAGAGCCTGAATGTAATATAAAGAGAGACAGAGAGACAGACTGGAGCTTGAGCTGCTGCTCTGCTGCCCTGATTGATTGGCTGCCTCTGCCACCATTTTGTTGCTGTTCTGCCGCCATGAACTGGATGCTCTCCACCCTGCTCCACTCAGCCTTGGGCCAGCTAAATATGGACTGAAAACTCTACGAACTGTGAGCTAAATAAACCTTTCTTTCCTTCATTTTGAGTGTCGGGTATTTGTCCCAGCAACGAGCAAAAAGTAACTAAGACAAATGGCATACCCTCTTGTCCCAATCTTTATTAAATGCCCACTTCCCTGATGTCCAGCAGCCATAGGAACATCAGGGCAGTGCAGGAGAACCTGTGGGAATCCTGTCTCAATGTCCTGACCAGAGGTCCATGGCAGTGTGAGCAGCACAGTGTGCAGAAGGCCCACAGCACACAGTAGAGAGCTACTTGCACAGCAGGTATGGTGCTAAGGACAGATGTGATCCTATTTGCACTTCTTTTTCCATCCAGAGCCTTAGAAGAAATGACTATAGAGAAATATCCTGTGAAAATCTTGGACTCCCTGCAACACAGGCTAAATGATATCTGAATAATTGAGATTTGAGATTTTTCTCTATAGGGGACCCACTTTATGCATGCACAGAGCAGAACTGATACATTCCAGAGATGCTGCCATGTAAAAGAGTAACTTGTTTTCATATATTTATCACATATCCATCCACTTTCTCAAGAAGTGAGGCTGGCAAATAAATAAACCTGGGATATCTGAATGCACCATAAGAGCAGTTTTGCAAACTGTGGTACTAGAAATCTTTCCAAAGGATCTGCAAAACAAAAACTATTTTCATAATGCCAAGAGGTCATTTGACTTTTAATTCTTATTCTTTCAGTAAAATGTGAGACTTTCAAAATGTGAGACTTTCTTTTATGTGAATCACCTATCTTTTGAGAAAATGACAGACATGAGCTCCAATGCCTTCCTTAGGTCAATAATGAGAGATGTGTAAAATCTCTTTTAAAAATAACAGCAATTTAGCTGGGTGTGGTGGTGCACACCTGTAATCCCTGCACTCAGGAGGGTGAGGCAGGAGGATTGGTGCAGGTTTGAGACCAGCCTGGGCTACAAAAGTGAGCTCAAGGCCAGCCTGAACTGCATAGAGAGACCCTGTCTCAAAAAGACAAAAAAACAAACAACACACACAAAAAAGCAATTTCATTACTAATTTTTTTGGATTAGAAAATATAATTATTTTTCATAAAATGTATTTGATTTGTGTTAATATGTAACTGGATTTTTACTTTTGAATGAGTAATTAAATATTTTTAAATATCTGTCTTAATTTACATACTTCCACATAAATAAAAGTTCCCAGTGATCCTCCATAAATTTTAACAGGGTATGGAACTCTTGAGACTAAAAAGCTTGAAAATTACTCTTTAGGAAGAGTATTGAACCATATGTTAATAGAGGTAATCTTGTGTTCCCACCTCTAATCATTATACCTCCTGTTACTTATTTCTGTTCACCAGAACTTCCAGAGCCATGTTAAGCCATCCCATTGAGAGACTAGGGGCTCAAATTAGTGTCTGAGTGAACTGGGCTGATTCCTAATATTTTGCTCAGCTTTGCCATGTTTCCCAAGCTGTGTGATATTCTAGGAAATGCTAACAGATATTATGAAAGAACAGTTCAGAGTGCCCTACTCTGATACTTCAGATCAAGGTAAAGATTTTTCCTTTTTGTGATGATAAATCTTGATTATCAATGTGATTAAACACTCCTAGATTAAAATAAAATTAATTTTACATTAAAAAAAGACCCCTAGGGAAAAAAAAAAAAAAAGACCCCTAGAGGGGTGATTGGATTGCCAGGGTACCAACCTCATTCATTACCTATTAATAGATTAACCTATTGAGCTTTGAGTTAAATGTGCTGTGAGGGGGCAGGGGGCTCATCGGAGGAAGCAGTTCTCTGAGGGCTGAGGGTGTTTTGTCCCAGAAAGGCGCACCTTCGCTTGGCTCTTGGCTTCCCTGAGAAAAGCAGCTCTGCCCCACCACGTCCCTCCACCCAATGCCTCTGCCTCGCCACAGACCTAAAAGTAATGCACTGAGCTTACTGTGGACTAGAATCTCTGAAGCCATCAGCCAGAATAAACCTGTCCTCCTTCAAGTTGTGTGTATTGGGTGCTTTGTCCCAGCAACAAAAAAGTGACTTTTTATACACTTTTGGAATTGAAGAGGTAGCTTTTAATTTCTGATGATTGTACCATTTGAGTAATTCTTTTAGCTTCTCTGAACCTCAGTATTTTTCACTTGTGAATAAGGAAGTTGGACTAGATCAATGTTTTTAAGCCATGCTTGGTTGACATTAAAATCAGTTCTAAAATTGATAAGGAAAAGTGTAGTTCTGAGAACATTCCAGCAAATCAAAACAAAATCACACACAAAAAAAGTAGACCATTTGCATTTCGTAGCTACCAGTGGAATAATTAATTCAGGAAAAGTCATTGATGGATGCTTAAAAATACTTGGTAAAAAGTTGTTGGGGAATAGGTTTGCACAGTGAAAATATCTTTATCCCTCTGTCTACTGACTAATTAGATTGGGGGAATGGACCTCTACAGATTTATCTATTACCACCTTAACCCAATGATCACTAAATATGAGACCCAGACAGTATGGAAGTATTGGGGCCCCGCTGTGAGGTATTCTCGTCCAAAGGCTTGACTGAACCAAAGTAAGCTTTTAGCTGAGAGACAGATCCAAATTTTAACAGGGCCTGAAACACCTAGCATACATTAGGACCCCAAAATTGAGCAGAGCATTTACAGCACTGGGGGCAGATTCTATATATCTTTGAGAAGAAGAGTACAAAATTAATTACAAAAGTGAATATTTGGGCCAGCAAGATAGCTCAGTGATCTAAAGCGCCTGCTTAGGCAAGCTTAGGCGTAGGGATACAATTTGATCCCCAGCTGAGCCAGCCACCAAAAAAAAAAAAGGTGAATATTTATAATATTTATGTAGAATGAGAAAATAAAATTGAAAATAATGCATCTTTAAAATGGATCAAAAAGGGAGATAGCTCTGTGGCACAAGTGTCTACCTAACAAGTACAAGGTTGTGAGTTCAAACCCCAGTCCTGAAAAAAATAAAATAAAATGGATCAAAGATAATGAATATCACAAAATGTCAGAAAATAACAGCATCGTATTCATTGCTTTCTGACACATCTCAGTAATGCTTGTCCTCTACACATCTGGCTACATGTTCTCAGATCACTTTGTAACATCATTTTCTGTAGAAGAGGAGCTCTGACACAGGTGTATGTTCAGGCCATGAGTCCCCATGACTCACCAACCCATCTGAGTCAGAGGCTCCAGGCCGAGCCTGGGCACTGCAAGCCTCTTCCCCTCCCAGGTGTTTCTAGCATACGACCAGAGCCTACTTGGCCAGCTCCCAGCCATAAATTGCTCTGAGCCACGAAAGTATGGCACACAGAGGCTGGGGAGCCAAAGCCTAGGGCAGCATGCAGCTTTGTGGCCCAGAGAAGCCACATTTGGTCCAAAGGATGTTTAAGGGAACTGGGAGCCCTTGGGCTGCTGTCCTCCCTCTGGCTGGTCAACCTGGACTCTCCCACCCCCTCACCGTGCCTCAGTGGTTCCTCCACGTGGAGCTGGCCTCAAGGCAGAAGCAGAGCCATGGAGGAAAGATTCACAAGGCTTATAGAGCTCCACCCAGGGGCACAAGTGGTGGCATGAGTGACCCCAAAAGTGAGCCGAGCATACCATTAGCAGTCAAATTGCATTCCCTTTTCCCTGTAATCTGTTAATGTACTATTTGTCTCCATGTGCCTATTTTGGACATTTTATACAAGGAGAACCATACACTATGTGACCCTTTATCATTGAACTCTTTCCCCTAACATCATGTTTTGGGGGTTTGTGCATTTTTTTTTTCTTTCTTGTCCATGAAGGCTTTATTACACATAGAGGGGAGAAGGGGCCTGGACAGCCGCATTTCTCATGGTGACCAGATTGTTTCTCAGCACCCTTGGTTCTTTTTGCATAGGTGTGTGTCCCTATCCCTTCTCTGAGGAACCTGAGGGCCAGTGGGTACTTGGAGATCTGGAGCAGCTCCATGGCACACCACTCACAGGAGACAGAGCCCCAGAGGTCTGGGATCCAGGCCAGCACGGATTGGGGTGCTTGAAGGCACCAGCTGAGCTGCCTGTGCCTCGGCTTGCTCTTGTTCTTTGTCCCTTATGCCCCTTTCTGAGGCCCACAGCCATGGGGGGGTCACTCTTTGATGTCTACTCAGGCCTTCATTTTTTATTATCAAATAATTTATGTCATGAATGCCCCATATTTTTTTATCCTGTCATAAATGGGTGGGCATTTGGGCTGTTTCTCTTTGGGGACCATTACAGATAATGCTTTCACTGGCTGCTTATGCTCCATCTGCCCCCATTTCCCAAAGGTGCCCCACAGAATCTTGGCCACCATGCCCTCACGGGCTGGCCAGACAAACTCTTCCCAAGTGCCAGTTCAGACTCTCCTTAGTCCTCTCCAATTACAGACACCTGCTCCTTAAGGAAAGCAGAGGCCATGTTCATCTTTCTTCTATTGGTCTAAGTCAAGTTGTCCCCACGCTTGCCACGTGAAGTATTCTCCAGTACCATGAAGTTCAAAGTGAGGGAGCAAAGTCCCATCACTTTTTCAGGTCTCCTTTGCATATCTTCTGTGAATCAGTCAGGCTATTTGCATCATCTAGGTGTCATCTAATTCTATCTACTAACTCTCTCCACACTCAAGCATCTCCCAGGCTGTGGCTGCCACCATCAGCATAATCCTCTGGTAATTGTCTGGCATCCATGAAACTCAAGGAGCCACTCATGATGTTAACTCTTGACCTCAAACGGGATCCCAAAGGAATTTCCAGTTTCCATAGCAGAAGGAAATACTGGCAGTCCTCAATGCACAACCGTCCCAACTTCACCAACTTAAGATCCAGCCTCCTCCCCTGGTCCAAGGCATCTCTCTTGAACATCTGACTGTGCTGACTGCAAGGAAGCCACCTGGTAGAGGTAGAGCCTGAGATTGGCCCCCAGGACTGAGAGGCCAGGGCCTTGACTTTTTTTTTTTTTTTTTTTTTGTCTTTTTGAGACAGGGTCTTGCTGTACAGTTCAGGCTGGCCTTGAGCTCACTTTTGTAGCCCAGGCTGGTCTCAAACTCGCACCAATCCTCCTGCCTCAGCCTCCTGAGTGCTGGGATTACAGGCGTGAGCCACCATGCCTGGCTAGGGCCTTGACTTCTATAAACACTGTAAAGAAAGCATAAGCTACGGTGACCGGCTCATCCTGCTTTTACCAGGACTTTCCCCACTCAGCACTAAAAGTCCCTAACTGGGGAAAACCCTCTGACCAGTGCAGCTGCTTATGGCACACTTGAGCCACAGCACTGGTGAAAGGCTGAAGTATAGCAGGCTGTAGAGAGTGTCATGTGATCCAGGCTCTGGGCAGGATGACAGGAAACCAGACCGCTGTGTTTTGTGCCTGAGGTTAACACCTCCAGTAAGTAACCAGATAATCATTCTAGGGTGGTGACTTATCCACATTTGCAAGGGTAGTATATAAGAGATCCTGGAAGGAAGGGATGCAGAATCCAGTAAGTGTAGGACTGATGTCATTGTTCATTGTTATTTTAGCTAGTTCATAAAATGCACATAACACACATCAGCTCCATCAGCTCTGTGGCAGTAATTGTACAATCATGGTGTTGCACCACTACCACAACATTATGGTGTTGTGCTTGGAATCTGTACCTAGTTCCAAAAATGCTTCATCATCATAAAAGGGAGCCCCCCAGCCCTTCAACAATCACTCCCCATTTTTCCTTCTCCCAGCCCCTGGCGAGTACCCATCTACTTTCTGTGTTCCTAGTTTAATCCAGACATTTGATATAAACGGGGTCACATGATATGTGTCCTTTAGTGACTAGCTTCTTTTAACTCAGCATGTTTTCTGGGTTTGTTAGGTACTTACCCAATACCTGCAATACTCAACACTTGCAAATTATCAGAGGAAGGGTTTATTTTGGCCTCTAATTTGTAGAGATTTCTCCAGAGTAGGATGGCATGGCAGAGGAATAATTCCTCACCCCATAGCAGCTGGGAAGAAGACAGCAAATGGGGAATGGAGAGCAGAGAGGGAGATAAACCCTTCCAGACCACACCCCAGAAACACCTTTTCCACCAGATCCCACCTTCTAACAGAAAGTCAGCTATAAATCCCCGTAATCTAACTGCCTTCCAAAGCCCCTGCCTGTGAGTACAGTGAGGCTCATGGGAGACTTCTAGATACAAAGTGTATACCAAGCTTCACCTATATTGTAGCAAGTATCAGCACTCTTTATTCTACAGCATGACTATGCCACATTTTGTTTACCTATAGTTACGTTTGCTTTTGAAGGCATGAGCTGTGCTCAGACATGCCCCCAGCTCCTCCAGAAAGCAAGGTTGTTCTTGTTCTTGTTTCTAGCCTTTGTGAGACAAGCAAAACTCAAACAATGCTCAGCAAGCAATGGAACACCTGCGTTCTGAATGCAGTGTAGCAGTTAAGAAGTGCACATAGCCGGGCGTGGTGGCTCACACCTGTAATCCCAGCACTTGGGAGGCTGAGGCAAGAGGATCGCTGCGAGTTCGAGACCAGCTTGGGCTACAAAAGTGAGCTCAAAGCCAGCCTGAACTGCACAGTGAGACCCTGTCTCAAAAAGCCAAAAAAAAAAAAAAAAAGAAGTGCACATAGCCTAGATCAGTGTGCTGATAGTGTGTATTCATCAGCTCTATGTTACCAGGACGACATACCTGAGACAACTAATTATTTATTTTTTTTATTTTTTTTCTTGTTTCAGAACTTTTTTGTTTGTTTGTTTGTTTGTTTATTTTTTTGGCCAGCTCAGCCTGCCCTGAGGGCAGGGCTGGCGCAGCATGTGGTGCCGGGGATCGAACCACCGCGGTCCCTGCAGCCGCCCAAGTTTTCCTAAGCAGGCGCTTTAGACCACTGAGCCATTCTGCCAGGCCCAAGACAACTAATTTTTTAAAGAGAAAAGATTTATTTAGCTTAGTTTTGGAGAAACTGGTGAAGGTGGAACATCATGGCAGCAGCACATGTTGCAGTCAGTCATATCTCAAGCCAGAGTTGGGGGTGGGGAGAGAGAAGAAAAAAGGAAGGAGGAGAGACAGAAGAAGGGAGGGAGGGAGGGAGGGAGGGAGGGAGACCTAGGAAACAGAAAAAGGAAAGGAAGGGATAGAGGAAGGAGAAGAGGAAAGAGGAGTACAGTCCCACAATCCCTTTTGAGAGCAGTCTCCCAGTTAAGGCTTCCCACTATGCCCGTCTTCCCAAGAGCTCCCCCAAATCCTTAGTGCATGGACCTTTAGGGCATTCCAAGTATATATCCAAACCAGAATATGGCACATTGGAGAAAGTGACATTTACACCCTTGTCCATCGGCTTTTTCTGTCCTATGGATGTTCAGGTTTCCCCAGCTTAAAAATGCACAAACCCCTTTCTTTTTTCTGCCACTTCCTCAGCTCTCCCGCCTGCGCACTTCATCACTTTCCTCTGCACCCTCACACCCACTCACTTGCTGATCAGTTTCTCTGGCTGTTGCTCTCCCAGCGCGGCTCTCCAAAAGGCACTGCTGTCCTCGGGAGCCACAGTGAGGCTTGTCCAGCTCCTTCCCTCCTCTCTCTCTGCAGCATTTGCTTCAGTGGCCCAGCCCTTCCTTTTGAGAACTCTTTGCTTCTTGACATCATTTCTGTTCTCATTTTACGCTCTTGTTTGCCTGGAAGAACGCAGGCTGAGTCTGTGTTACCATTTAGCACCATCTGCAGTGTCGCCTTCCCTGTCAGGTTTGCACGCACACAGCTGATGTGAGGTCAGTGTGCACCTAGAAGACCCTGGGGCAGGGTCTCTTCCCCTAAGTCAATGACTGAGAACTGGCATCGCTCTTCTTAAAGACCTTGGAATGCAATAAGAAGACTCAGTTAACAGGGCCTGATTCCCAGGTGTCCTGCGATAGTTTTTGCACTCAAAAAGGCAAACCTGACAACAATCTGAGAGGAATCACTGTGATTTTCACACAGTCTGGGATGTCATCAGAGATCTTCGAGGAAAGATTTCCTGCACTTTTCCTTGATGTTTGAGGTACTCATAGTTGCTTTCATAATTAGATAAGTCACCTTTGTTGATACTGTGTGGTTACAACATAATAACCGCACAGCACTTTGTAGGAGGACGTTAACCACTGGTAAAAGTGTCTTCTCACTTAAACCACATGGCAGCAGTATTATGTGAACTGGTAAAGCTCTCCCCAAGTGGGTTACTCTCGAAAACTGCACACTGACTGCAGAATTGCCTCGACTGAGCCGAGCGTGAATTAACCAAAAGCTAGTGCTCTGAGATGTGAAATCTCTGCCCCACCCTCATTTCTCATTCTAACCAAACCAATCTCATGCTGATCCCTGCTTCAAAACCTCTGTGTTGGGCCAGCCATGCTGTGTTTTCATAAGTGTGCTCACTCTGGGCAGCCCCTTTGCACCTGGTCTCCCCCAGTTCAGGGGACCTGCTTCTAGAGGTGGGGTCCTGCCCACCTTAGTCCAGGACAAAGCCTTTTAAAGGCCATGGTTCTCCAGAAAGGATTCCAGACCTACCCTGTCCTGAGGGCCTCCTGTTCCCAAGTGACCACTAGTCCAGGCCACTTCACTGCCCTTTCAGTCCACCTCTGGGCCTGAGGATGTCCTTAGGGGCTGGGAAACCCACTCTCCTTTTCCTGGCCTCGACAGGGTGATTCCTCTGATCAAGCCACTGAGTCCTGATAACCAGTTACAACACAGAATCTGCTCTCAGTGTTGTCCCTCTCCGCCAACCCCTCTTTCTCTTGCCTGAGGAAGTACTAGAATCCTTCATAAGATTCCCAGGGCATTCTCTGCTATCATGGATCATGAAACTGACCCAAGAGTCAAAATAATGAAGTGAGTGCTGTGGGGCCGCATTCCAGGGCAACGCCTCAGGGCCTCTCCAGGGGCCCTGCCCTTCCTAGGGGACAGAAAGGGCTCTTCAGGGCCCTGTTGTTCGCACACTGTACAACTCTGAGATTGCCCTGTAAGCACCAAAAGAAGGAACCAGAGGTAATAGCTGGAGTGCTGAGCCCAGATTAGGAGGTTCCCTTGGCCCTTCCTGCACAGCAGGGCCAGCAAGACAAATGCAGCCCTATGAATCATTTTTTAAAGGAACACTAAACCACTCAAAAAAGAGCAAAAGATGTAATCAGATATAGAAAAGAAACTCAAATCTTCTTAAACAAACAGCTGAGAAGCTAAAACAAAAACAAAAACAAAAAACAGCTCAGCAGTCTAAGCACCTTCCTGGCACATGCAAGGACCCAAGTTTAATCCTGTATCACATGCCATGCCAGCACCAGAACCCCAGGCATGCAATGTGCAGTATTGGGCCCCAAAACGAGGCATGGTAATGCACACCTATAATCCCAGTGCTGGGTAGGCTGAGACAAGAGGATTACTGAGCCTGAGCCACCTAGCAAAACCCTGAATCAACAGTAAACAACGATTGATCAGACTTATACTCAGAAATACAAAGCAATCAAGAAGATATATACATATATATATGCACATATACATAAAACTGTGTATACATACATGTGTATATACTTAGATAACTATGAACATGGGCTGTATGTGTACAGGAGCAAGAAAGCACTTACCTAGCATGTACAGGGCACTGGGTTCAATCACACACATACACACATGCACATGCACATGCACATGCGCGCGCGCACACACACACACACACACACACACACCTTTCCCAGCCAAAGAGCCTCTAGACTCTCCCGGCTCTCCCCAGGATTCTGCTACCGAGGATCCTCCCAAAAGTTCATGTTCTGCCTAAACTAGCAAGAATGGCTTCTGATGTTTCTAATTCAAACTTGAACACAAAGTTGCTAAGCCAGTTTCCTCCTAGGTAAGAAGGAAAAATCAGTCTTCTTTATAAGCAAATAGAGAGCATTCTCATGACAACATGTCAAATCTAAGGATTTGGTAGATGGCAGTGGTTATCAATACCCACCCACAGCCCCTTACCTGAAAACCTCAGGTGCCACCGATAGTTTGCAAGGAAAGGTTTTAGAAAGGTGAAGTGTTAGAAATACTGTGAGACAGCACCCCTGCTTCTCCAGCATGTCAAGTCTGGTGGTGCATGGCTATAATCCCAGCACTGGAGAGGATGAGGCAGCAGCATTGCTCTAAGTTTGAGGTCAGTCTGAGCTACATAATGACTTCAAGGCCCGCCGAAACTGCACAGGAAGACAGTGTCAAAAAAGAAAAAAAAGTCACCAAAAAATTCTCTAGAGAAAGTATAACTACAAGCATTTCAACTTTAAAGGGATGACTGGGCCCGGCGGGATGGCTCAGTGGTCTAGAGTGCTTGCTTGGGAAGGCCTGGGCGGCTTGAGTGACAGCGGTTTGAACCCTGGCACCACATGCTGTGCCAGTCCTGCCCTCTGGGTGGGCTGAGCCAGCCATAAAAATGAGTGAATAAACAAACAAAGGTTCTGAAACAAGAAATAAATAAATAAATAAATAAATAAATAAATAAATAAATAAAATTTAAAATTCTAAAAAAAGAAAGTGAGCTCAAGGAGAGCCTGAACTACATAGTGAGACCCTGTCTCAAAAAGACAAAAAATAAATAAATAAATAAATAAATAAAGGGATGACTAAGGATTATATTTAGCTTCAAATTGATTTAGATCACAAAGTTTATGGTTCTTTGGTGCTCCTTGGATTTTATAGCTGTGGGTTTGAGTTTATTTCCTTATAGCTAATTATTTTATTGCAGCAACCATTCCCATTCTCAGCAGAGCCAGTGCTAGCCTCTTGGCACATCTGGTCTTCTTGGCCCCCAGAACCTGTGGCCAGCAAGCATGAAACAGGCTTAGAGTGTGGCGTTAGCATGCCACTGGCAGCACCAGGCCCAAAGCAGCACTGGAATGTCCCCATGCCATTGTACTGTCTTAAGGTCACAGGCACCAACACTGAATAGGAATAATTTTGATATGTGGGTCTTGGTCTAGTTAACAAGAAAGGAAATCCCAAAATTCTCAACTTCTATTTTTATAATTAAAATTGCTTCTCTCTTTTTTTTTATGACCAGCTTGGCCTGCCCAGAGGGTGGGGCTGGCACAGCATGTGGTGCCAGGGATCGAACCGCTGTCCCTGCGATTGCCTAAGCTTGCCTAAGCAGGTGCTTTAGACCGCTGAGCCATCTTGCCAGCCCTTAAAATTGCTTCTCATTGAGGTTCTCCAAAGGGTGGAATTTGACTCACTGTATATAAAGACTGATCTACTGTGTGACCATCATGGACTAAGCATTTCACAACTCTGTGTCTAAGTCACCACAATCAAAATAATGCTCAAAATGTCTTCACTATGTAAAGTAAAAGATATTGAGATGATAGGACAAAATAACATTTTCTGCTTTACCAAGCTCTTGCTTGTAAGAGACAGATCAGGGACATGAGTACCTTCCTGGAAATCAATTTTTTATTTTTAAAAAACAGACAAAACTTAAAAGAGGCAAAAGTTACAGTCAGGGTTTTGTAAAGCCAAGGCAATATCCACAGTCTCCCTGAGACGATAGGTTGCTCATAAAGTATGTGAGAAACACAAGATTTCCTCTTCTATCATGGAAGTCATTTCCATAGCTTTCTTTAAAAAGGTGCCTGCTTCCCATTTTACTAGTGCTTAAAGTTTTAGGAGCTTCAGAGACTGGCAATGCAGCTTGGTGACAACTATTGCCTAGCATGTGAGCCCCTAGCACAGAGGCCCAGAGCTGTACACGGAGAAAAACACATAGGTATTTTAGGAGACAAACCATGGTTATTTCTAGGCTGTATAAGCAAGGTTACTGAGGGAACTATTTTTTATATTTTTTTCTGAATTTTATAGTAGTATGACAATGAGCAAGGATTACTATTATTAAAAGAAAAAACTGTAATAAAAGTTTGTGCATTTGAACTTCATTCTGAATTAGTTAAATTTCCGCTTAGAGTCAGCCTGCATACCAAGGACCCCAACAGAGGAGCACAAAAATCATTTTACAGGGTAGAGGTAGCCATTGTCCAAAACAGAAGTTAGATAAAAAACAAAACTGTGGGCTTATCAACTGCCATTCTGTAACCTCAGAGGGATCATTGTACCTGCAGATGCTCATTTTATTTTGGAAACTGAGGTTAGTAGATATATAGGACTCAACACTCACAGCAGTCTGAGTGTCCTACATTCTTAGACTTTTGGTAAACCAATAACTTTCAGTCTAATATTTTGTATACTGTACTTAATTTATCATTGTTGACATTAAAAAGTAATGCTGTAAGCCTATTTTTTCTGTGGAAGACACATTCCAAGATCCCTAGAGGAAGCCTAAAACCTTAGATGGTACCAAGTCCTGCATGTACAATTTTTTCCTATACATATAAATGTATGATAGTTTAATTTATAGATTATGTACAGTAAGATATTAATATTAATGGTTGATAACAGAACAATTAAAATATACTATAAGATGATTACGGTCTGTCCTCTTAAAATATTGTACTGTAGCCATCCTTTTCATTTATTTGTTTGGTTTTATTTTTGAAGACAGAATCTTGCTATGAAGTTCAGACTGGCCTTTAACTTGCTATGTAGCCCAGGTTGGTTGATAACTCACAGCTATCCTCCTGCCTCAGCCTGCTTAGTGTTGAGTTTACCAGTACACCACTATTTCTGGCTTGCAGCCATTCTTATGGTGATGTAATGGCACAGTGCCTACATGACAAGATGAAGCAAAGAGAATGACACAAGCATTGTGACATAGTGTTAGACAACCACTTCACATAAGCACTGAGCTACCTACAACCATATAGGTGACCTAACCTGCTACAAAATACATGACTGATGAGCCTGTAGTGTATACAACACAGACGCTCTGGAATAAATGATCAGACAGAGCAGTATGTCGTCGGGTTCCATCATGCACTCAAAATGCCACCCAAATTAAAACTTATAAATTATTTATTTCCAACAGAAAATACAGAAGCAAAAACCATAAAGAAAGGGTGACTACTGTATGTGCTCATGGTATAAACAGCTGCACAGTATGCTTATTAGCTAAGATGCTTTAGAATTATTCCAGATAAAGAAAGGAAGATCAACTTTATTGTTTTTTATTGCTCAGTTAGTGAATCCAGCTGATAGTTCACAGGTTCTGCCCCAGCCAGTCCCAGTCATTGGTGTCTCACACTATAAGGCTCCTGACAGGCCTCCCTGACAGTCTCAATTCTGGCATGACCCTCTGTAAAAAGAATGTGTACCCAGCAAGAACTATTTACGGAGAGGTTAAAAGGAAGTAAACAGAGACCTTCTGTTACCCATAAAAGTTCTTTCCTGTACAACTGGCCAGCACTAGCCAAAGCCTGACCTCACAATTACTTTTTTGTGACCAGGAAATTATAGCTCAGTTCACAAATGCACTTACACAGATTCCTAGAGAGGAGTAGTAAATGTTCCCGTTGTCCTAATTCTCCAGCCCCAGAAAGTAATTCTAATTATTTTACCCCCAATTTAGTCCTTTGTTTTCTGCAGTGTTGACCCTCATGCATGCTAGCAAGTGCAGTACAAATGAGTTATCCTGTCCCCTCCTTCTATTTAATTTAAGGCATGGTTTTATTAAACTAATTTAGCAAGAAAAAGACCAGTGTTAGCTTCAGGGAACACATTCCTTGGAAGGGCCACAGGCCTCTTATCTGAGAAAAGAAATGTCGTGTAGGGGGTAGCCTCCAGCTGGCAGGCTTAGGAGAAATGTGTGTGCATTTAGGGGTCAGGGGAGGAAGAAAACAGTCCAAGAGGGAAGCAGGACTGAGAGCTAGACAGACCTGCCGTGAACAGCCCACCTACTGGCCTGGTGTCATTCTATACAGCCCTTGCATTGGGCTGGTTAATGGGCCAGACAAAGTCTGTGATCCAACCTCCAACTTATGGCTATGTGACTATGGTCAGTTTTCTGTCACTATGATAGAATCCTTGAAATCTACTGAAGAGAGGAAACTTCATGATTTCAGAGGTTTTGGTACATAATCACTGGGCCCCATTGTTTTGGGCCTAGGTACGTTACATTGCAACAGGTCTACATGGCTAAGGAGGGCTGTCCACCTTATGGTGGCCAGAAAACAAAGAGAGACAAAAGAGGGGCCAGGGTTCCAGTGTCCTCTGCAAGGGCACATCCTAGAGGTCTAACTCTGACCTCTAGGCCTCCTGAGGGTTCTGCCTTCTTCCAGAAGTGCCACAGTCTGGGAAACAGACACATTCATAATACGAAGTATGGCATGCTCCTTGTGTAGTAAAGGAGATTTGGCAGATGTTATTAAATTAAGGCTCTTTAGGTTCTAAGCTGTCCAGGGGTAACCACAGGTCCTCCTATGTGAAAGAGAGGGCAGAGGATGAGATGTGAAGGAGAAAGCAGAAAGAGGAAGAAAGTTAGTTATGAGACACTACACTGCTGGTTTGAAAATGGAAGAAAGGCCCATGAGTTAAGAAAGGAAGCAGGCTCTAGAAGATGGAAAAGACAGGAAATAGATTCTCCTCTGGAAGGACCACAGCTCTGCCAACCCATTTCAAATTTCTCCCATATATAAATGATATGATTATAGATTTTTTACTTAAGCCATTAAGTATGTGGTGCTGTGTGATAGCAGCAATAAGAAACTAATACAGCCCTGGAATGGATGGAGGTCAGGATGGCCTTTCCTGGGACAATGAACCACCCCAGTCTTGACCTAAAGGGTCCCATCCTGGCCCCTGCTTTGTTAGGGATCCCAGATGGAAAGGATAAAGGCCCCAGAGTGGTCTCGCAGTTGGAAAATGGAAATTGTTTGTTTGTTCCGAGAAGGCTTTATGGGAAAATTAAAACATTAGGTCTCTTTCTGGTGGCTGGGACTATATGTCCTTAAGGTGGCAAGGCCTGCCTGCCTCCAGAAATGCTGACTGGCAACCTCTGAGTGGTTATAAAACAGGAAGCAGCTCACTTAAGCTGGGGCGACACAAAAAGACTTTGTGAAACAGGCAATTCTGAAATGAGGAGCAGCCACCAAACAGAAGCCAGGCGACTTATCCACTTTAGTCTCCAGCATTACTAATTTTAGGCTCTTTTTAACACATTGGCATAGTCAAAGACAAAGAACCAAAAAAAGATAAACCATCGGTATGTGTAAGCAATGTTAACAAAGAAGAGCAAATAAGATACATAAGAGGTTCAAACAGGGTGCGGTGGTGCATGCCTGTAATCACAGTGCTGGGGAGCCTGAAATGGGAGGATCACTATGAGTCTGAACTATGTAGCATGACCTTGTATCCAAAAATAAAATAAAATCAAAGATATATAAGAGGTTCAAGTACACATCTTCCAAACACGAAGAATAACACTAATCTGATCAAAAAGTATATTTTTAAAAACCTCAAATACATATTTTTAGAAACAAGACAATCACAATAAACAAGGTAAATAATATACCTAAGAGGATATTCATATATATACGTGTGCAAAGAAAGTTACTAAAGGGGCCCGGCGGGATGGCTCAGTGGTCTAAAGCGCCTGCTTGGGGAAGCTTGGGCAGCTTCAGGGACCACAGTTCGATCCCCGGCACCACATGCTGTGCCAGCCCTGCCCTCTGGGTAGGCTGAGCCGGCCATAAAAAATGAGTGAATAAACAAACAAAGGTTCTGAAACAAGAAAAAAATAATAAATAAATTTTAAAAAATGTTACTAAAAAAAAAAAAAAGAAAGTTACTATAACTGAGCTTCGTTTATTGTTTACAATGCTGAAGTTTGAACTCAAGGGTCTTCATTTATTCATTTGTTCCTTCCTCCATTCCTGTGTTCATTCATACTAGACATCTGGTCTACCACTGAATTAATCTTTAGCCTTCTTTTATTACTTTATTTTGAAATGGGATCTTGAGGTGGCCTACACTTGCCTCAGACTTGTAATCCTCCTGCCTCAGGCTTCCAAGTGGCTGAAATTACAGGAATGTACCACCATGTTAACTACAATGAGTGTTTTTTAAATTCTACAGTAGGTAGCCTAAAATTCCTTTGGTTGTGTCAGGCTGGTTTCCCTTATTAAGAATGGCTGAAAAATTAGGGCTATATGGAGCTCTAGGAGACTCTCAAAGGTGAATTTTTCTGTATTTTTTGGCCAAATGAAGATGGGTAGCAGAAGGTAATTCTTTTGTAAGGTGTGATTGACCCAGACTAAATAAAACAGCTGCATGCTGGCTGTAAGAGAGCTGGGGAATTTGCATTTTCTGGAAGAAGGGAGAGTATGTGACTCTGCAAATTTCCCACATACCACAAGGGTATTCAAAATATGCTGGGTGGTCAGAAAACAAGACAGCAGGCACTACCTCTCCCTCATGGGTTTGTAATGAGGATGGATGGAGCCATATATTCTACACAGGATAGGCTAGGATGTCAACAAATGGGACAGCCTCTTACTGGGGCGTGAGGATGCAAGTTTCTGTTTGCTGATAGCTCATGCAGTGGCACATCAGATGCCTGTCTGACACTTTTGGCTGTGGTTAGTTGACTTACAGCAGCCGCCAACTAGATTGAACCCTCAGTTTACCACCTGCTGTGACTCCTGTCCAAGACAGCAAGCTTTTCCTTAAAGTCTATGAGATCCCATAGAGCAAATCAAGACACATTAAATGTTAGCTCTGATCTTAATCATTCCGCAAAGTGGACATCCATGTACATGTCCCTGAGTTATGCAAGCCCAAGAGGTTTCATTAACACAAATCCTGTCCAAGAATCTAGTGAAGGAGATTTAGGTTTTCCACTCCCATTCCCACTGGGTGCTTCAGTCTGTCCCTGTGGACCTTGGCCCTCTTCATGAGTGCTAGAGTCAGGAAGGAATGACACTTCCCTAAAATGTAGGAGTCATCTTCCTGAGGAGGGTCGAGAAAGCTGTGAGGTATTCTCCCCTCCTGTCGTCTCTTCTCCCTGAAAAATTTCAGGACATTATTCAGCCCTGTTTAAAGGAGGTAAGGTAGGACAGTGTCCTATTTGGTGACAGTTAGTCTTGGGAAGGCCCATGACCACAGAAGAGAAGGCTATCTTTGGAATGAAGCTCTCTAGTAGCCCCACTGAGGAACTAGAAATGCAAACTTTGTAGGGCCAGGAAAGGAGCAGGGCTGTGTTCTGGGAAGGACAGGATAAGAGAACAAGACGACCCCTGGGGACCAGAGAGGATTTGTGCTTTTGCTGACCTTGATCATGGAAGAGAGGGCACTAAGCACAAAGCAAGGGCCTGCCTAGTAATGATCAAGGGTCTGCTTCTGGTTCAAACCTGAAGCTCAAAGCCGGGCGTGGTGGCGCACACCTGTAATCCCAGCACTCGGGAGGCTGAGGCAGGAGGATTGGTGTGAGTTCGAGACCAGCCTGGGCTACAAAAGTGAGCTCAAGGCCAGCCTGAACTGCATACTGAGACCCTGTCTCAAAAAGACAAAAAAAAAAAAAAAGAAACAAACCTGAAGCTCAGTTCCAAACTATGGAAAACACTCACCAGCTGACTCAGAGGTGCTAGCCTTTCATGCCCTCCTCCACTGAGACCAATGGTGACAGAAGACCATCTTGAGGAGTGGGAGATAAGGGTGGGGGACATGGCAGAAAGGGATTCTCAGGAAATGGGAGCCAAGGCAAGAAATGGTGATTAGGATTTAGATTTGAAGCATGGGTACAGGTGGAGAAAGTGAGGGTGCCAGCAGGAAAATTCCATAATAAGTAGCTGAGAGAGAGGCAGAGAGAAAAATAGGGTATGTGTAACCTTTTTAAAAATTTTTTACAATAGTTAATACATTGCATAATGTTGTCTTCATTGTAGTTGTTCAGAGTACAAGATGTAGGCATGATTTCTTGTCTAAACCTCATTAGTACAGATCTTTCTTTTCATTGCACAAAGAGAAAATAGCTGTATATTTAGTCCAATAGTCCATAACAATAGTAGATTATCAGCTCATATGACATTATCAGGGACTGTTGACTTAAGTCTTTTACAACTCAGCACATTAATATAGCTTTCCTTATAGTTATACTTTGCTGCTGGATGGTTAAGACCAATATAAAACAAAACCTATGTCACAAAGAATACGTAACTTTTGTATCTGACAAGGTCAGTCAGGTCTCCTCAGGGCTTACCCTGGAACCATGTACTACGATTTGTAACACTTTTGTCAGTGTCAGCCATCTGGATGAATCACAGACAATGCTTGACCATTTTTCTATCTGTGGAATTCTGGGAGAATGTTTTCTCTCTAGGTGACTCTCCTTAGGCACACTGTACATCATTGATCACCTTCCTCTACAGCCCCATAATTTCCTTGAACAGGAAATTTGGGAGTCCACTGAGTTATATGCTGTTATAGTACAGGTTTTTTATGCCTGTGTTCTCACTGACCTTGAAGGGCTAGAGCCAAAACATTGGCTATATTTGTAGACCTACACGTGTAAATATTGTATAGTCTCCCTAATATAAGAACTCAAAAGAAGAAATAAAATGGAAACATATAATATAGTTAAATGGGACAAAACCATGTACTTATACACAAAAGATAGTTAAGACAATGGTCCTAAAATTCTCCAACAGGTTTTTGAAACCAGCAGGTAACTGGTAGAATTTGCACCCTGACTAACTATATATAGATATCTGTGAACCAAGCAAATACACTGAGGATAGCAATGCATAATACCATCTTTTGTGTATAAGTGCATGGTTTTGTCCCTATCATGTTTCCTAATTTCTCTCCTAGCTCTCTCTTCATTGTTTAATCCTTAAATTCTGGCTTCCCATTTAACTATATTATATGTTTCCATTTTATTTCTTCTTTTGAGTTCTTATGTTAGGGAGACTATACAATATTTACACGTGTAGGTCTACAAGTATAGCCAATACTAAAACCATGCTTGGAATGCCTATCAGTATGGTTTTCTAATTATGCACTGCTTCTAATGTTATATCACTTATTGCCATACTAACTCTCAAGTAAATGTTTGCTTAAAAATTAAAAAAAAAAAAAGAAAGAAAAAAGCTAATAGAATATGAGACAAGTAAAAAAGGCCATGGAAGTGTGATGCTACAATTTTGTAAATGGTTAAGTTCAAAAATATCTGTGTAACAATGTTTATTTGTTATTTTTTTATATTCTACAGGGGTTTTAAAGTTTAGAATATCAACAATTGATGGAAAATACCTATTTCATGTTATGTCTAAGGCATTTGATATTCAGAAAGATAATGATAAATTCAAGTGCCTAAGTTATAGGGAATAATATCATTCAGCTTCTCTTCTAGATGGTTAACAACTTAAGTTTGCAGTCCAAAAATTAGAGAAAAAGAAGGGTTACAAGAAGGGCACATATAACTTTTGAGAAGCACAATTACCACCTAGCTGGTGGAATTGCTGGGTCTTGAGAAGCGTGGGGAGTTAAATGGGTCTCAGAGCAGGCCTGATCATAATGGCAAGGATCTGGGCAGGAGGAGAAGTTAGATGTGAGACACAAGGGTGTTGGAGTCATATGGGACAGGCCAAAAGTGCACATCACTATTTATTGTCATCTAACTAGGACAGGATCAGCCTGATTTTGCTGATAGGAATAGAATCACTATGTGATACGGGCTGTGTGTGATAATATAGAGACTCAATACTATACAGTCATGAGTGTTGACTACACAGTCCATGTAAGATTGCTTCCCTGTGTATTAGGCTGAGGCCTGATGTTCTCAGACAAAAGGAAGTCAGAGAGAGAAGGGAAACAGAAGGTAGAAGATGCAGAACAAGATGGAATGCAAGACTGAGCTGGAAACCCCCTCAGTTCCTCTCTACAGCCCAAACCTCCAACTTATGAAATCACACTAATCCCCTGAAAAAAAAAAAAAAGCTGCTGCCTTTGTCATGGAGCTGAATTAGCCATGCATCTGGCCCAGAGCTCTGTAGCCCAGGAAGCTGTAGCAGACATGCAGGGAGCTGGTCCTGACATGTGGGACACCAGCAGATAAGCCAGAAGTGTAGCCAGTTGGGGCCTCAATGACAGGTATAAAGAAATATGTTTAAATAAAATAAAATAAAATAAAGAAAGAAATATGTTTGCACCCTCCTTTCTCTGCCCTGGTCTTGCAAAAAAGTAAGTTCCTTCCCATGGTTGCTCAGCACTGTTCAGCGAGAATTCTAGGAACTGGGGTTGGCACAGTTCAAACCCGCCTCGGCATGCTTACCTCTGATAACTTACTCATCAGAGAAAGACAGGACAGACCTGCCCAGACTTGTGAAAACTGAGGGGTAGGAGGCACTGACAAACACGGCTCACTGTCAGGGTCAGCTTCTTCCTGCCACCCTGATCCATCCTCCCAAGGAAAGGGAACTGTTAGCATGGGGAAAATCTTTCAGATGAGCAACTGATTAGAAGGCAGCAAGTTAACAAAGAGATGGGACAGACTCATGTGATGTGCAGCTCATGTGATGTGCAGAAGAGCCCAATAAAAGCATATGCAATTTAAGAATACAAAATTAGGCAGAAAAATAATAATTTATTTAGAATAAGAAAATAAATAATGTGCTAAAAAATTTGAAGAGCTGTCAATGCCATAAACATCACAAAATCCAGAAAATTTAAATGTTTTAGCTGTCTGAGATGCCTCTATAATCTCTTTACCTACATTTTTTAAAACAATTTTTATTTATTTATTTTTTTCTTGTTTCAGAACCTTTGTTTGTTTATTCACTCATTTTTATGGCCGGCTCAGCACGCCCCGAGGGTAGAGCTGGCGCAGCATGTGGTGCCAGGGATCGAACTGCGGTCCCTGAAGCTGCTCAAGCTTTCCCAAGCAGGCGCTTTAGACCACTGAGCCAAATACTCTGGTTTCTCTTCAGATCGTATAAATCTTTCGCCTTTACCTACATTTTTACTGACAATCTTCTCTAACATTCTCTATAGAAATAAAAAGGTAAGTCTTTTTAGCGTGGCTTATGAAAGTGTTTTTAGGTTATTGATAACTTAGAAAAGTTACTCTAAATTTCAGATCAGTTGAGATATATGTATATGTACACACCGTAAAATGTCAGACGTGGATCTATACACATACATTTTCATACATATGTGCATATATACATATATAAATTTAGTGTTTCTGCTAGGAATATCAACCAGAAATTGTTTTGTGATTATTAATAGTCTAGGAAGATTCTTTTGACTTCACGAGTTATGTTGTTGATCTACACCCATCTGTGCTGTGAAGTGCCAGATGTCAGTATCTAGTTATCTATACATCTATGCTGTAAAATGTCAAGATGTTTCTCAAAAAATAAAAAATCTCATAGCCACCTTGACACCCCCACCCCCCCAGGGAAGGAGAAATAGTTCAATGGCATAATCACTTGCCTGGCAAGCACAAGGTCCTGAGTTCAATCCCAGTACAAAACAAAAAGAAAGAAAGAAAGAAAGAAAGAAAGAAAAGAAAAGATGAGACAAGGCATCACCCCTAAATGAGAAGCTTGTCAAAGGGAAAGAGGAAAGAGACAGGAAAGCAGTCTTAACAGTCTTAAAATCTCCTGCTCTGCAGATTTCTCAAAACCACACGACCATCTGTACATGGTGCCTTGAAGAAGACCTTTGAATAAAGCTCCCTGAGACTGAAACTTTAGGAGATTCGCAGTAAATCTGCTCCAAATGAGAGAAACAGCTGGAAGGGAACTCACTAGGAAATGACATGCACTGACCAAGGTGTTGCAAGACTGTGAGCAGAAGTGTAAGGGGGAAGACAAAAAGCCAAGACACTGGACACCTTTCATGAGAAATACTAAGATCTCCGGATCTGAGCAGGAGCAAGAGCCTTGGCTACTGATGCCAGGAGACTGGCCAGCCCAGGAGGAACAGGAAAGTAGAATGGCACCCACTGAGAACTGGGCTTGCCCTGGCAGGCTACGGAGCCGGGCAAAGCTACCACATCTGGGATATGGATGTTGAGAGAACAAGGGGATGCCTATTGAAGGAGCTCCTTTTAGTTCTGGGTAAAGGATTTCTGTATGGAAAACATAAGCTCTCTAAGTTTCAGGAGAAAGGTTCTCTGGGTGGAGCTTCTCATCTAGGGAAAAATGAAAGAAATGTTCCCAGATTTCCATCTTGGACAAGAAGACCACAGCTAGATGCGGCTGCCCCAAGGACTCAAAGCTCATCACATGCCGTTCTGCCCTCATCGGAAACGCACACACCCTTTTCTTTAGCACAATCCCTACCACTATTGTAAAAGTAAAATATGCCCAGTGGATCAAGGGAGGAGTGAAAAAGGCCAATTTATTCATAACCCCTTGTTAATATTTGGGTGCACTGCCTAGGTCAGTTTCTAGGTGTCCTGTCGGAAAGAAGTCCTATTTATATCCTGCTGTTTTCACTTAGCATGTAAATGTATCTCATGTCTTGAAATGCTCAAAACAGTTCAGTCACAATTCGCTAGATATTCCGTCACTCATTTTTATAATGAGCCAATTTTAAGAGTACAAGAGAAAGGAAAATGCAAGAAATCCAAAAGTTAACGTCTGTATTATCAAACACTACATCCCAATCTGTCAGCGATTCCCTCTGGGCCCCGAGATTTCTTTAACTGCTGGTCTCCCTGTGCTGACCCACACTGGCCTTGGGGTTCATTTCGGCAGAGCACACTGAGTTCTAATCTCTCCACCCAGCAAGCCTAGCCCTGGAAACCCTAGCAAGACAGGCCATGGAAAGCAGGCGCTTCCTGTACACCCCCAGGACTACTTCCTCCTACACTGGACTGCCTAACACAGGGTCAAAGCCACAGACTATTAAGCAATGTGAGGAGTTCTCTTTTTCTTTCTCTGTTGCTCTGTGCCAGGCATCCACCAAAGCCCCACTACTTCCTTTAACAGGGCTCTAACTACTGTACCCATAAGCCCCTAAAGCCCTTTAAAACGGGGGGGGGGGGGAGCGTAACGTGTACTTTTAAGGCCATACAGCCAAAGTTTAAATTAAATTAAGTTCTGAAATGGCGATATTCAGGATCAGTAGCTGGAGACACAGAGGCCGGGGCTCAAGGGACCGCGTGGGGTTCATCCCAGGTCTTAGGTTTTTGAGGTATCTTTCCAGAAGGGCCTCAAGCTCCCTGCCTTCGAGGTGGGCACCTGGTGGCGTGGGGATCCTCTCTGCTCCCCTGTTCTGTGCTGGAGTGTCCCCATTATGCAGGCCCGACTCTGGCTGTGACAGCTGGACCTGAAGCAGCCAGCGCGGAGCCGCACGCCCTGGGGACACCCGGAAAGTCCCGCGGAGGCGGGGCGGGGGCGAGGCGGGGCGGGGGCGAGGCGGGGCGGAGCAGGGCGGGGCGGGCAGAACCGGGTTCGTGGTCTAGAAGCTAGGGAAGAGGCGGGCCGTGGCCCTGCGCTTGCCCCGGCCGCGCGGGCGGCGACCTGAGCGGCTCGGTGGACCCCACGAGGGCGCCGAGCCGCCCCCGAATCGTGGCACCCCGGCCATGCCACCACCAACGCCGGGTCTGTGGCTTTTGCTGTTGTTCTGCTGCCTCGGAACCGCGGCGACCCCCCTAGGTAAGCTTGGCCAGGACCCCCGAGGCCTCCACTGAGCGCCACTGCAGAGAGGAAGGTCATCGGGATGGCGGAAGCGGGTGGGGGTCCTCCGCAGCGGCGGAGTTCCCCAGCGTTCCTGGGGTTCGGCTTGGTGCCAATGGGGACGGGATTCCCGATCGCTGGGGGCCCAGCGGGAGCTGGCGGAGAGGGGGGAATTCCTGGCAGTACCTTGAAAAGGAGCCATCGCCCTTCCCCGCGCCCTAGCCCCTGGGACTCTTCCTTGAAAAGCGACAGTCACTAGGCCCCCGCTGCCACTGTCTTCCTCCGCCCCAGAACTGTTCATCCGGGAACCGAGTGCTCCAGATTTCTTAGTATTAACAAAGTAAAATCAAACCCAGGGCTTGGGAAAGGGCTGGCTTAGTGGCTTCATATTTTACTCTGCAGGTACAGTAAACTTGACCCTGCTGCTTCCTCTGGGGAGCCTACCTGCTAGCCATGCTCAGTGCTTAAGAAGCCTTGGTCACAAGTATATGGGCAGGACCCAGGTCTTTCTTTAGCCTTGATGTGAAACCCACAACTCCCCAGGATCTCATATACTGCTGGCAGAAATGCCCCGCTGCCGCTTGTGGGGGTAGCAACTCTCCGAGCCAGCCTTGTGATCTCAGTTCTGCCCCTCCAGAGGACCCCTCACCTGGGCTCAGACTCCTCCACTCTGACACAAAAAATTGATGGTACCTGTGAGCTAAACATAAAAAGTAAAGCAAAAGACCTAAATGACAAAGAACCTTCTTTCTATGTGTGACATGCATTTGCTGGAATTCTGCCAGCATAGACAGTGCCATTGCACTCAAACAATCTCAGGGATGTAACAGTTCCTCCGTCTGAAGGGTGTGTTGGGGTTTGGTTCTTCTGTCTGCATCGCTTGGATAGGACTCTCTCCTGGGGTTGGGTGCATAGCAGCATGTGTGTTGGTTGGTTATTTTTTCCTGGGAATCATATAAATGGATTTGAATCCTAATTCTGCTACTCCCCAGCTTCACAGGTTAACCTATGCACACCACTTCCCTAGCCTTCTTCATATGGCCTCTTTTATTTTGGAGCTGTGTGATGGGCACATGGAGGCCTTTGGTATGAGGGCTCCGGAGGGGTGGACCTGGCTTGTGGTGGCTGGTGAACTATTTATAACTCCTGCCTGGGTGAGCCCTGGTCCTCTAGCACACAGTGCATGCTAACTCTCTAAAGACTGACTTTCAGTGTGTTGCACAGGAGTACTGGTCTGTAGCTCATATGCCTAGATACACAAATCCTTTGAAAAGTAGCACTTTGTACAAATTACTTAAGAATAAGCCATTTGAAATTTTCCATATGAAACAATTCTTTCTCGGGACCCGGCAGGATGGCTCAGCGGTCTAAAGCACCTGCAGACGGCTGCAGAGACCACTGTTCGATCCCCGGCACCACATGCTGCGCCAGCCCTGCCCTCAGGGCAGGCTGAGCCGGCCATAAAAATAAATAAACAAACAAAAGTTCTGAAACAAGAATAAATAAATAAATAAATAAAAATTAAAAAAAAAAAAGAAAGAAAGAAACAATTCTTTCTAAAATAATCCTGAGAGGGGCCTGGCAGGATGGCTACGTGGTCTAAAGCACCTGCTTAGGAAAGCTTGGCCGGCTGCAGGGACTGCAGTTCGATCCCCAGCACCACATGCTGCACCAGCCCTGCCCTGAGGGCAGGCTGAGCCGGCCATAAAAATAAATAAACAAGAGCTGGGGAGATAGCTCCGAGGCACAAGTGCCTGCTGGGCAAGTGCAAGGTCGTGAGTTTGAACCTCGGTCCCACAAAAAAAAAAAAAATAAATAAATAAATAAACAAAAGTTCTGAAAGAAGAAAAAAATAAAAAATAAAATAAAAACTCTTTTAAAAAAAAACAAAAAACACACCACTGCTCCCCAGGTGGCATCCTGTTTGTCCATAATCTCAGCAATTCAAACTGTCACATTGCTGGAATGTTTCTGGCTAACTTAATAAATGATAATACTAGCTACCATTCTTGAGACAAGGTGCTAAGTACTTTGTATATATTTTCTCAACCATTCTTTTGAAATAGTCTCCCCCACTTTATTCCCAAGAAAGCAAAGCCAGTGCTTGTGGAAATAACAAACAGTCTGAGTAAATAGCTTGAAGAACAATGTGTACTGAAGAGAGTGGCTTACTGGTTGTGCTTGAGAAATGGGAGTGTTTTCTTAAGTGCTAGAAAATTTATTTTTCTTAAGTGCTAGAAAATTTACTTTTCTAGCACTTAAGAGGCTGAAGCAGGAGAACTGCTCTGAGTTTGAGGCCAGCATAGGCTACAAAGTTCAACTATCACAGCATGCGATACCAGGGATCAAACTGTGGTCCTCGCACTTGCCAGGCAGGTGCTTAGACCACCAAGCTATTTCCTCAGCCCCAGTTTTTGGTCTTTTTTGAGACAAGAGTTTCACTGTGTAATTCAGGCTGGACTTGAACTTTGTAGCCTATGCTGGCCTCAAACTCAGAGCAGTTCTGCTTCAGCCTCTTAAGTGCTAGAAAAATAAATTTTTAAAAGATCAATTCAACATTAATTTTATTTTATTAAATACGTGTAATGTGTTAACTAAACCATGCTGTTCAAACCCAGTATAATGTATTCTTTAATCTATATGAAGTCCAAAGTGTCTGGATCTAGGATAGATCAGGTATGGTGGGTTAGCATAGCAAGGCTGTGTGGCTTGAGTAAGGTGCACAGGGCACAACTCACACAGGCTCCACCTCATTCATCTCTCATGTCATTACCAGTTTAAGAATCAGTATCCCCAGGACCACAGAAAAGGAAGATGGAGTGGAGCTTTGTACCCCTTCTCGGCTTTATGGGTCTCCTTGGTACCCACCTATGGAGACTACTTTAGTTTCCTATTAGTGGCCCAAATGTCCACCAATTTAGTGGCTTAAGCAACACAGACATGTTATCTTACACTTCTGGAGGGCAGAGGTCTAATATGAGTTTCATGGGGCAAAAGTCAAGGTTGTAAAGGCCCCAGGTGGAGGGATCTGTTTCCTAGTCTTTGCCCGCTTCTAGACAAACACCCTGGTGGTTATGTTGGGCCCACCCAGATAGTCCAGAGTAATCCATTTTAGAGTCACCTGATTAGGAGCCTAAGTTTTATCTACAACCACAATTTCCCTTTGTCAGGTCACTTACCTTATTTGTAGGACACAGATTTCTGGGTTTGGGAGGAGTTTGCACTATTCTGCCTATGACAGCTCAGAACCATTGAATTCTGTGCCCAATGTGGGGCAGCCTTTTGGTGGCCACGGTAGGCAGTGCCTTGAGAACTGCTTGACATCTGCAGAAGCAGCTGTTCATTCATGGAGAATCAGGAAACCCTGACATTGTCACATCCCAAAAATGAGAGTAGTGTCTGATTCACCTTTCATTTATGGTTCCGTGTGTGCCCCCTCACAATCCTGCAAGAGAGAGTACTGTTTATTGGTGATGTAGTTGAGGTTCAGGGGAGCACTTGGTGGAGCTTGGGATGATGGCCCCATTTGAGCCTGGGGTACCATACATAGCACTGCCTTTCCTGGCTGAATGTTTAGGATGGACTTACAGAAAACGTGTGGTTTGGGTTTCCTGCTTTGAATTCTGGGACAGCATGTTGTTTCAACTTTTATTTTTGCTCCTGAGCACTTCTGGTTAACTTTTCAGTCAGAGAAAGCGTGATCATTGTCATGATTTCACTCTGGAGAAAGCTGTAGACTCTCAGTCCTGCAGTGCACTTACAAGTGGAAGATCTGGGTTCCCAATCCAGCCAGACTAGGGAGATCCAAAGAACAAAAAGAATTTAAAGCGCTTTAATTCATCTGAGCTCAGTGGGCCTGCATTCTCCTGAGGGTCAGGAGAATGGAGCGCCCACTGAAAGAGAGTAAAGATATTTAAAGGGAAATCATGGGGGGGAGGCCCGTAGAAGAGCTTCGAAAAACATTTAGCACCTGGGCTAGGGAGAAAGAGAGGATGTTACAGAGTCTGCTCTGTAACTAATCAGGGAGGACATTTGTCACCGGGGTCAGGTAGGAAATTTATAATTAGAGCAAGGTTTGTACAATGCGGCAGTCACAAAGTCTGTTACAGAGAGCAGAGCCAGCTTTTTGCAAGGACAAAGTTTGTCGGAGTGGTCTTACAAGGGAAATACAAAATTTGGGCTAAACTAAAACAAAGGCATTGTTTGTTCTTATCAAGAGGTCTTGTTTTAACTAGGGCAAAGGTTAAGTCAATTCCCAGTTTGAGTGTTAAAGCACCTGGGGTCTTATTTAGTCTCTAAAGGGCTAGTACATTTTATGCGGTGGGTGAGATGAGCCTAAGGACA
Source organism: Myocastor coypus (assembly GCA_004027025.1). NCBI lineage: Eukaryota > Metazoa > Chordata > Mammalia > Rodentia > Myocastoridae > Myocastor > Myocastor coypus. The sequence continues at coordinate 36,848 of PVJA010014145.1, forward strand.
AGCAGGTAAAGTGGCAGAGTCACTCAAGTTAGCTTATAATAGCCAGCACCCCTTCCCTCACCTGCCCAAGTGTCAGCAGTGCTGTCCTTGGAGTCACAGGTGGGGAGGGGACATGGCCTAGGGAAGACAGGTAATATCCTTCCTATTTGGGGACAGAAATGGGGCTGTATGAAGTAGGCTTCGACAACAGTGTGCATTTAACAATGACAGTATTTCTGTAATTGATTTTTCTCATTGTTCCTCTTCTTTTCCTCCCCACCCCCACACCCTTTATTCTCTCTCAAGATTCTTTTTCCCAGCTGGCTGCTCCTCAGAACCCGAATATCCACCTGTACAACGCTGAGCAGGTTCTGAGCTGGGAATCTTCTTCCCCAGGCAACAACACAGGACCAGTGCTCTACCGGGTACAATATAAATAGTAAGTAAATGTTTCTGTTTTATCGTTGCTGGGAGCTCTGGAAAAGGCGTACTCAGCCCTAGAGCCAGCTACGCATCACCATCTGTCAGAGTGTGGTGAAATCCTCAGGAAGAGGTGTTTCTCTTGTGGTTTTAAATCTCCAAAGACATGGGCCAGCCAGATAGCTCAGTGCATCAAAGCACCTGCTTAGGCAGACGCAGGGACAGGGATTCAATTCCAATCCTGGGGATTCTATCCCCGGCGTTCCATCCTCAGCTTGCCATGCCGGCCCACCTCTGGGGCTCACTGAGACAGCAGTTGAGTGTGGTGGTGTGCACCTATAATCCCAGCACTTGGGAGGCTGGAAACAGGAAAATCACTGCAAGTCGGATCTATGTAGTGAGACCCTGTAAACCCTGTACTAAATATATTTAAAAAAAGGGTTGGGGACATATCTCAGCAGCATAAGCACCTGCCTGGCAAGTATAAGGTTCAGAGTTCCATCCCCAGTACGGGGGAAAAAAAAAAGTAATAATAAAACCTCCAAAGACAGGGCTGGCAAGATAGCTCAGCAGACTAAGTGCCTGCTTAGACAAGCACAGGGACTGGGGTTTGATTCCCAGCACCACATGCTGTGCTAGCACTGCCTTTGTACACATTGAGCCAGCCACCAAGACCAGGCATGGTGTCACATGCCTGTAATCCCAGTGCTGGGGAGACTGAAAACAGGAAGATTGCTATGAGTCCAAGCTGCATAAGGAGACCCTGAACCAAATACATTAAAATAAAAATAAAATAAAATAAAAATTAAAAAAACCTCCAAAGACAGAGATTTCACAACCTCCCACTCCTCTTAAACAACAGGAACTGTCAAAGCACTGCTGCTGCCGGGTAACCACATGGCCTCCAATGATATGGCCTCCTACTAGGGTGAAAGTTTAGTCTCTCTCTGGTTTCAGGACAAGGGTTGACTTCCTGTCTTAGAAGGACAGGAGGCAGCTTTCAGTCTTTATCTTCAGGTTTAAAAATCTGCTCCAAAGGGCTGGCCAGATAGCTTAGCCATTAATGCACCAGTTTAGACAGAGCACAGTGCCCAGGGGTTCTATCCTCGGTTGCTGTGCCTCCCGCACCCCCGCCCCAGAGGTGCGCTGAGACTGTGATTGAGACTAGGCATGGTGGTGAGCACCTTAATCCCAGCACTTGGGAGGCTGAAAACAGGAGAATCACTATGAGTCTGATCCATGTAGTGAGACCCTATAGACCTTGTACTAAATAAAAAAAAAAAGCTGTTTAGCCTCACAGGCCACAGTTAGCTTGATTGGGAATTTAGTGAGTTAATTACCATGAATTCTCAGTTTCTCAACTGATGTTCTGTTTTGAATATCATGTTATTCTACCCCACCAACTTTTTCATAGTTTGTTATCAGTTGATTTGCAATGAGCACATGGAAAGAAGACAGGCAAGCTAAGTCCTTTGTTTACCATATAAGTACTTTAATTGAAAATTAGGGTAAAATTATTGGTGAAGCCATTTTATATTTAAATAAAATGTAAGGGAATGGCATGCTTAGTGCTTGTGGGAATGTGGTTATGCATAGATGCTTCAGGCTGCTGCTTATAAGATTCATCAGTAAAGTTCTTTTAGAAAGTAATTCCATACTTCTTATTTGCACATTTATTTATTTATTTATTTTTAAAGAATTTTTATTTTATTTATTTATTTTTTTTTTTTCTTGTTTCAGAACCTTGGTTTGTTTATTCACTCATTTTTACAGCCGGCTCAGCCTGCCCCGAGGGCAGGGCTGGCGCAGCATGTGGTGCCGGGGATCAAACCACAGTCCCTAAAGCTGCCCAAGCTTTCCTAAGCAGGTGCTTTAGACCACTGAGCCATCCCGCCGGGCCCCTATTTGCACATTTAAAGAGTCACAGAAGTGTACTGCCTGCCCCCCCAAAAAACCCATAGCATTATTATGTTGACTAAACTATATGTGGAAATGCATAATCATTAGGGAAATGGATAATTTTATCATGCTGATGCTAAAAATGGGTAATTTTAGGCAGTCACTAAGAAAAGATAATATGTCACCTGGTAGACATTCCAACTGTGTAAAATTTGGAATGCATTTATGGGAATAAGAACAGAATGAAGAAAAGCTATAGGCATTTCATTCCTGTGGGTATACAGACAGCTTCAGATTCATTTCTGAATGTCTACTGCAAAAGTCTGATTATCTGTTCCTCCAACAGGACTAAAAGCACCAATATAATAATTTTTAAAACTTGATTTTTTTTTTTTTTTTTGAGATGTATCTCACTCACTATGTTGTTGGGCTAGACTAAATTTGAATCTACCTACCTTAGCCTCCCATGTATCTGGGATAAGAGACCTGGGGCACTGTACCTGACTTTTGTTGATTTTTTTGTTTTTTAAAGACTTTGGACAAGTTTCATATCATGGACTGGTTTGTTTCACTTTGTTTTGCACCTGGAAAGATATTTTCTCAGGCATAAAGGTTGGTTTAACCAAAGAAAAGGTGGCAGGGTCTGGGGGAAAGTCATTAAAAGCTAAAATTGAGACTGATTTCTTTTTAATTCTGCATGAAATGATGGATGAGGGGTTTCCTTTAGTTTTGCTTTCTGGTATGTTTATATGGTTGGAACTTTTTATTGATTTTGAGGCTGACTGGACTTAAAGCTCTTTTTCTTGTGCAGGACCAGGGTTCAAACTCACAACCTTGCACTTGCCAGGTAGGCACTTGTGCCATAGAGCTGTCTC
>PVJA010014146.1:0-48058 GCA_004027025.1 Myocastor coypus
TATTTCCAAAACGATTACACAGATTTAATGCAATTCCAATCAAAATTCCAACACCATAGCTCACAAAATTAGAAAAAAACAATTGTAAAATTAATTTGGAACCAAGAAATATGTAGAATAGCAAAGGCAATTCTAGGCAGCAAAGGCAAAGCAGAGGACATTATAATCCTTGACTTGAAATTATATGACAAAACTACTGAGATAAAAACAGCATGGTAGGGCCCAGCGGGATGGCTCAGTGGTCTAAAGCACCTGCTTGGGAAAACTTAGGCGGCTTCAGGGACCGAGGTTCAATCCCCGGCTCCACATGCTGCGCCAGCCCTGCCCTTGGGGTGGGCTGAGCCGGCCATAAAAATAAATAAATAAACAAAAGTTCTGAAACAAGAAAAAAAAAATAAATAAAATAAAATAAATTTTTTAAAAGGCATGGTACAGTTTTGTTTGTTTGTTTTAAGACAAAAGGATTAATGGAACAAATTTGAAAATGAAAAAACAACTCCAGACATATTGGGGCCCGCAAGATGGCTCAGTGGTCTAAAGTGCCTGCTTAGGCAACTGCAGGGACTGCGGCTTGATCCCTGGCACCACATACTGCGCCAGCTCCACCTTCCAGGGCAGGCTGAGCCGGCCATAATATAAAGTTAAAAAAAAGAAAGAAAGAAAGGATGAAATGATGTAATTTAGTGGTTCAAAAGCCCTGGGTTCAATCCCCCATACTACAAAACAGAAGAACGAGGAGGAGGAGGAGGAGGAGGAGGAGGAAGTAGAGGAGGAGGAGGAGGAGGAGAAGGAGGAGAAGAAGGTGAGGAAGGAGAAACGGAAGAAGAGGAAGGCGCAGGAGAAGGAGAGGAGCCCACGTCTGGTTTAGAGAAACACCTACACCCGAGATCCTGAACTTTCCCTAGAGGAGGTGAGGAGTCCGCAGCTCTCTCCTAGAGGGCCGCCTGCGCAAGCCATGCCTCCTTGTAGCTCCGCTCCGGCCTGGCAGACCAGCTCTAAAGGCCTCTCCAGCCGCGAACCTGGAGTCCACAACTCCCAGAATTGTAAGCTGCAACCCAGGCTGGAAACCCTGGTCGGCCAGGAAGGGCCTGGGCAGTCGCCTGGAATTCTAGGGACAAAGCGGACCTACGTCAGTCCCTCCTAGGAGGCCCACAGCCCTCTCCGGGTTGGGGGAGGGGCGCAATTCCAGGTTGCCAGGCATCAGCGTCCCTGACCCCTGAGAGTCCAGCTGAAATGAAGGTTTCCGAGAAGACACGAAGTACTGTGGCGCGCCAGCGAGGGCGGCTTGATGGTTTGAGTTGGCAATGGGGTGGGGATCTGGGGTTGGGTTAGGGACGCGTGGCAGGCCCACAGAGAAAAGGACCGGGCTTGAGGTTGCGGTGGAGGTGCTGTGGACAGATGACAGAAAGGATGCTGAGCCTGTAATCCCAGCACTTGGGAGGCTGAGGCAGGAGGATCGATGTGAGTTTGAGAACAGCCAGGGCTACAAAAGTGAGCTCAAGGTCAGCCTGAACCACAAAGCAAGACCTTGTCCCGAAGGAAGGAAGGGAGGGAGGGAGGGAGGGAGAGAGAGAGAGAGAGAGAGAGAGAGAGAAGAGGAAGAGGAGAGAGAAAAGAGGAAAGGAAAGGAAAGGAGGAAAGATTCTGAACTGGGGTTCCTTTTTCCCATCCTCCTGTCCCTCTTTGAACTCTGCTCTCCAAACATAGACCCCGCAGGGGGCAGGCCAGGAGCTGGGGGCGCCCCGCAGAGCGCCTCCCAGCACACGTGCGCACCCACTCTCACCAACGCAGACCCCACACACACACACACATACAGATGGGCCAAGCCCCCCACCCTCCACCCACCCGCCACCCCAGCACGAAGGCTGGAGCCCTAGGGCCAGTACGGAGCAGGACAGACCCGGGCATGAGAGCGACGGCCCTGCGACCACCACCGAGGCGGGCTCTGGAGCCCGGCAGCTCGGGCTCTCCCCGCTCAGGGGACAGCCAGTGGGGCAGGGCGGTCCATTTCCACAGCGCTGAGTACGTCTGGAAGTCCCGACTGCAGGACTGAGGTGTCACACACGTGCAAGGCGCCAGCAGGGAAGGAGCTGGAGGTGCGCGTGGGCGAGGATTGGCCCCCAAGGGCATCGCGATCCCTCCGCAGGCGGGAAGGTGCCGCGGCCCGCAGCAAAGGGCACGCCAGGAGCCGGGCCCAGCAAGCAGCGTGTAACGGGGGCAGCTGAGACGGAGGTCTCCAGGCCTGGCTGGGCGCTGACGCAGGAGGGGCTGGCGGCCATGCCCCTCACGCGACGCCGCCACCACCTGCTCTTTGGCGACCTGCTCGAGGACTGCAGCGCGGCCACCTCCATTTTCCCGCGCGAGTCGGGGGAGTTGGCGAACCGTATGCCCGACCCGCGCTCCTGGACGCCGCGGCTCGACCGGCCCGCGGGGCGCGCCACCCCGCTCCTGGGCGTGCTCAAGGCGGCGGAGGCCCGCGGACGCGTGCGCGCCCTGAGGTTACGCTACATCCGCATGCGGGTAGGCGCTCTGGGCGGGCCGCTCTGGCCCGAGGGCTGGCGGCTGGCGGCTGGCGGCTGGCGGCGGCGCGCAGCGCAGCTCACGCGCCGTGAACCGTAGGCGGAGGAGATCACGCTCCTGATCCGACAGCAGGGCTCCGCGCGCGCTGCCCTCCGGCTCGAGCTCTTCCTGCCTCCACAGCTGAAGCCGACGCGGATTCCGGATCCTCTGGACAAGCAAGAGGTGCGCGCTAGTCCGGAGAGGGGCGGAAGGGGCGAGTCTCCCCACAGCCTTAGCCCCAGCCCTGTCCCTGCAGAGGCAGCACGTGGAGACCATCCTGGAGGAGACCGTGGATGGCGGCATTTTCCCGCGGTGACGGCGACCCAGAGTATGTGGCTATGCCCCACCCCCATACATAAAGTTCTCCTCCAAGCGCTGTCTGGTCTTTTCCCCTACCATTCCCCAAGGCCCCCGCAGAGAAGGGGCGAGTTACGCACGCTGATTCTCCTACACCAGCGGTCACGGACACCAGAGAAAGCAGTGGGGCGCCCCGACATAGTAAGAAGATGTGAGGATGGGTGTCAGAGTAGTAAGGTGCAGACAGTCCTCAATTTAAGCCAGCCCTATCCGTTATTGCGGGGGGGGGGTGCCCAGTGCAGAGGAAGGCAGGAAAACCTGCCTCACACCGAACTACACAAGCCAAAGCTGGCCTTTGGAGAGTCACTGCCTGTGCCCAGAGGCGATGGGCACAGTGGAAGGAATGCCCCAGTCAGGGGACAAAAGACTCACCCTTTGGTCTTCCTTTCATCCTGAATAATAACCTCCTGTGCCCCACGCAGCACCCTGCCTTCCCCAATATATACAAATACACACACACACACACACACACACACACACACACACACACACACGGGGGGGGGGCTACCTCATCTCATTCTGATAAACAAGCCTAAGTCCCACAAGACTACTAGACTCTAGAGCAGCGATTCTCAACCTGTGGGTCGAGACCCCGGCAAGGGTCACTTAAAGCCATTCCGAATCATAACTGTAGCAAAATTACAGTTTTGAAGTAGTCACCAAAATTATTTTTTGGTTTGGGGTCACAGCAGCATGAGGAACTGTATCGCGGGGTCACAGCATTAGAAAGGTTGAGAACCACTGCTCTAGAAAGTCCCTGGTTTCTGGGCTGCTTATTCTTTTCTCTAGGGTGGGCTCTTTGCAGAACCTGGGGCTCCTCTTGGCCCTTCCAGACGTTGTCCAGAAGGCTACATCACTAAGAGCTACAGGGGAAACACAACTGCCCCAGCCAAGAGATGCCCACTGGCACTGGAGCAGAGAACAGATCTGGGGGAAAAGGCTGAAGTCAGAGCTGGGGTCCAGAGAGCTGGGGTCCAGAAAGCAATGCATCCACTGGTGGCCATCCCCTCGTCCTCTAGAACCTCTGCCACCTCAGCCAGCCCAGATCCCCCTATATCTGACACTTTGTCCTTTGCTGGCTATTGCTATCCTGGCCATGATCCAAACCCAGACTGTGCAGAGATCACAAGTCAGCAGCAGCTCACAGGGGAAGCAGAGTCTCTAGGAGAGGGAGGTAGGATGGGGGTGCTGGAAGATGGGGGTCATGGCAGGGGCAGAAAGGGAAGGGGAGCCATCAGTTTGTCCAAGAGTAGTGACCACTCCCACCCTGATGTGGGTCTCCTGGGCTTCTGCCAAGCTCCCTACCACCTGGACCCCAAGAGTTTGTCTCTTGGCATTTACAGAGTGCCTAGAATTTTATCCTGCTTAGTAAAATGACATTTATTTCATCATTTCTCTGGCCTTGAATTTCTGCATCCTTTTTTTCCCCCTGTATTTTAGGGAAGGGTCTACAGGGTGTTCAGGGTCCAACTACTAGGTTGGACTCCTAGTGATCCGTCTGTTTACAGCCTCCCAAGGGCTGGGATTACAAGCAAGAGCCACCACGCCCAGTCTCAACTGCCCTCTCCGCATACCCAGAGGGCAGAGCTGGCACAAGCCCGGGCATCTAACCATCCCTCACCCCCCACATACCCCCACCCCCCACACGCCTGCTTGCAGGCTTTAATCTGCTGAGCTATTTGGCCGACCCTCTTCATCCTTAAAATGAGGGTCGCAGAGCTCCAGGGTGGCAGGGCAGGGCAGTGCGCCATGCAGTCAGTATTCCATATGTATACATAAGGCTAGCGGCTGAAAACAAAGCCCAGCACCCTTAAAGGCCACAAGTACAATAGTCTGAGACAATTCTGCACCAGGAGTGGCACAGGATACACCTTGGATGAAATCTCCACTTCGTTGAAATTCTGTTCAACAACGTGCACATATGGCTTGTGCAGTTGGAAGGCATTTTGTAAGCTCTCTGCAACAGCTGAATTTGCCAGGCTTCAAGCTGTGCTGGGAGAGCAGAAGCCACTCAGTTCAGGTAGACAACAGACTCCCCAGACCAGATCCAGCACAGATTCCAGGTCACTGGACACTGGGCCGAAGCCCACTGGGATAACCAACAACCCACATCAGGCACAACCCAGTCAGAAGGGACAAGAAAGCGTGCCGCAGAGACAGAAAGGCTTTAAACGTCTGGCCATCTTCGCAGTATGAAGGCCAGAGAATGAGTCTGTGCCCACACACGCACGCACACAATGGGCATCAGCGGCTGCAAGCACCTGCACCCCAGTGCCCTCCTCCCCGTCTCGGTAGACCCCACAGTAGGACTGTAAGCCCTGGGCCCCACTGTACTCTCGGAAAAGGCAAGGACCACCCATCACTCCGCAGGGACCTCTTCTTGCCCAAGTGGCGCCTGGGGTCGGCCCTCGAGTGACAGAAAGGCTAGAAGTGCCCGCTGATCGGAGAGGGGGCTAACCTTGTGCCACCCTCCAAGTGCCTCGTCCTACGGGCCACCCAGGCTAAGGCTCAGGGAGCCGGGCAGCCAGGGGCAGGGCGGGGAGGGGCGGGGCGGGGCAGCGCGGGGCGGGGTGGGGCTGGCTGCCGCCTCCGGACCTGAGGAAGTCCCAGCCCCTTGCTTTGGGGAAGTGCCACCGAGGCGCCTGCGCACTGCGCCCGCGCCCCCTCCTCGGCGGCGGGCCGGACCTCTGAGCGCGGGCGGAGGCGGCGGCGCGGGAGCGTGCGGGTGAGTGCGCGCGCAGCGCCAGACTGCGGGCGGGGAGCGGCCGGAGTTTCGGAGGCAACGTAGGATCCGTTCCCGGGACTGTGGCCACGGACCCACGTGGACCTGGGCCGTGGTGGGACCCGAGCCCGCCCTCCCCGCGTGGAGGAGGGGACACGCAGCAGGGTTCCCCTTCTTCTGCAGCTCAAATCCTGGGGAAGTGATTGCTCAAAGGTGGGGGCCGGAAGAACCCTGGTTTCCGCGTCTCCTGCCCCCAGAGCCTAATGGGGAGGAGTCAGGAGGGACACCCCAACCGCCCCTGCCCCTCCTCACTCTAGGGTCTAGCGCTGGGCCTTAGGAGCTGCTGGGGAGGCGCTGCACCCCGAGACCCCAGCCTTCCTCCTGCACGCCGCAGGAGTACCTCCTGCCGTCCGATCTGAGTCCCTGCTGCTGCAGAGCACACCCTTTGGGCGGCCAGGGTGGGGCCCAGGCTGAACCCGGCCCTCCTGCCCCCGCCCCACCTTTGGGTCGCTGGTGAGTGGGGCGCCGGGGCGAGTTCCTTGAGGGAGGGGTGGGAACGTGAGGCGCTGCAGGGAGAGGCCCTGCAGTCGAAACAGGCCCCCGGATAACCTGATCGGCAGATACTCGAGAAGGGTGGGGCGGTCGCCCTGCTCTCTCAGGTGGAAGCCAGCAGGACTGAGGGTCCCGGCCTATCTCGGGAGAGGTCCACTGGGGTTGCCGTAGGAAAGGCGTGGGTAGGGTAGCAATGGAAATGGAGCTCCTCTGTCGACACCCCTCCCAAAGGTTATGTCATTTTTTCTGGGATTGTCACATTTTTAAATTCTTTTTTTGGACTGGGCAGACTCCAGGACGTTCTTTTTCCTTCTGTGGAGCAAAACAGCAGCAACTCCCCAGGGAGCCTCTGTCCCCAGAGATCAGACTTGATGCCTGTCTGGCCTCCCAGCCTGAGGACCAAAGCAGGGGAGGCTGGAGAGCGGGAGGAGCCCCCCAACAAGGGGTAGGAGGACCCTGATGCTGACCCTGTGCCCTCCAGGCCGCCTTGGGGACAGTGGTGGCCGCTCTACCCTGAGAAGGTGCGATAAGCAAGGTCCAGGGCCTACAGCTGAAGGAAGAGGCTGCTTCCCATCTTGTTAACCAAACTCACAAAACCCTACACCATCTCAGGCTCCAGTGCAGAACTGGTTGGAGATGGAGGTAAGGTGTGGAGGAAGAGAGGCTGTGAATACTCACCAGACCTCAGGCTGCCACGCCCCTTCCTTTCCCTAGAAACTGGACCCCCTAGAGGAACGCCCCGCTCCAGCTACTTCTGTGTCCCCATAACCTTACAGGAAGAGGGGCAGATGGTGGTGACAGGCCCTCAGGTGCCCCACGTGCAGATCTCGGCATCACCGCTAACCCTCAGTTTTCAGAGGCCAACTGAAAGGCAAGGGGGGGGGGGGGAGGCCCGCAGCCGGAAGATGAACAGTGAATGAGAAGGGACCAGTTCTCAAGCCCTCTGCCACTGAGGAGAATGGAGGACTGTAGTGAGGGCCTCACGTGGACAGAGCTTGAGAGGCCTTCAGAACTGCCTGCCACCGCACTGAATAGTCACCAGGTTCCAGTGCCCTTGGGATTTTTGGGCTTAGCAGGTGACAGGCTTGCTCCCTGAGAAACCCCCTGTCCAGGTATGCCCAAACACTGTTTGGGAAGGATGAACAACCCGAACACCCCCTTCTGGGCCCCCTGTGCTGCCCCTTTCCCTGGCCAGAAGGCCAATGGGCTTCTCCAGCCTAAAGATCTTAAAGCATGAAAGGAGAGAGGCTCGGGTTTGCGCAACCGGTGCAGAACACCTAAGGACCACCAACGCCTTGTTCCTTGGCACCAGATCCCTCCTCACCAGTGCACACCCCACTCCCTGCCCCTGGCAAGAAGTCCTGCCCCAACCAAGTCCTTGCTGCCGGCCTTGCCTACACCCCTGCCGAGTGCGGGGGAGAGCGATAGCCCCAGCTCCTTGGGAGGGGCGAGGCACAGGAAGCCCAGAAAGAGGAACCCAGGCTTCCGGCTTCCCTGGCACTGAGTAAATGGGGGTGTCCCAGGCCAGAGCTGCTGCTGCAGCACACTGCTTTCTGACCCGGCACTGGGGTTGGAGGCAGAGAGCCCGGTAACTCAGACCCAGGCTGGGAGGTGGGGTCAGGGCTCAGAGATGGCGCTGACCTCCCAGGAGCCCTCTGAAAGGGTCCAGTCAAGTGCTCAGTGGAAACCTTGGCTTCTCTCCCCAGACCCCTAAGCTGTGGTGAGGGTTCTGGAGCTGGTGCCACGGAGCCTGGGCAGCCCCTTCCACCCACCCATGCCCACTCCGAATGAGGCTGAGAAGCAGGTACGCCCCTTCCTCCTCCCCTCTTGCTGGATGATGGAGTGGGCAAGCTGGGAAGAGTTGCTACGAGATCCAGATACCCAGGGGCTGAAGGGTCGTGCCTCTGGGGCTGCAGCAGCCGTGCGTATCCAGTGGGCTCTGGCCTGGAGGCTGAGGCAGCCCCATCTTCCCCAGCACACAGGGCCAGAAGAGGCGGACAGGGCCCCCCCCATGTCCAGCCATGATGTGGCTCCCCGGGCGGCCCCCAGCCGCAACGCCTGCTGCTTGTGCTGGTGCTGCTGTTGCAGCTGCTCCTGGTATGTGAGCCTGGGGACACAGCTTGCTCGGTGTGGGAGGCGGCCCCAGGGCCCTGCTCCTGGGGCCTTCTAGTGGCTTCCAAGATATCACCTGTGGGAAGACTGCCCCTGCCAGCTCAGTACTGTCCTGTCCAGGAATGCTGAGGTAACTATAGTGTGACAAGCCAGTCTGGACTACAGACTGCAGTGGAGGGCACAAGGGAGCATACGGCCCAGGGGCACAAAGGCACTTGTGTCTTTGGGCATCGTAAGAGACAGGGGTAGGCTTCTAGGCATGTGGTTTCTAGGATATCCTAGCAGCATGAGAAAGCTAATGAGATCTTAACAGAAAGGCCTGGTCCTACCCAGGCGTGAGGACCCCAAGGGCTCTGCTGAACAGTATGCGGCTGAGGCCTGATCTCAGGCAAGACACAGGAACGGAAAGCAGCAGGGTGTGAAGCAAGGGTTGTGTGTTGCCCCCCAAGAAGGAACAGGGTATAGTATGGGCAGTTCTGTTGAGACTTCTGTCAGCTGATTTTGGATTGGTCAGGTGGACATGGACTTGAATCTAGCCCTGACAGGGAAAAAGGTTCTCTTAGAACAAGCACTCAGAATCTAGGACTAGACAGGGGCGGTGGGAGCTCCCTCTGCACCAGCCAGCAAGTCATGTTGCTAACACTGGCCCTACACTATGGGTCTGTTGGTGGCCTCTTTTAAGAAAGGGATGAAGCGGCTAGGAAGATAGCTCAGTGGTCTAAGCACCTGCCTGGCAAGCGCGAGGACCCGGGTTCAATTCCTGGTACCGCATGCCATGCCACCCCACAGGTGCCGAGCTGGTCGCTGAAACTGGGCATGATGGTGCACACCTAGAATTTCAGCACTGGGAAGGCTGAGACAGGAGGATCACTACAAGTCCCAGCTGCACAACAAGACCCTGTACCAAATCAGTAAAAGATAAAAGGGGTAGGGCTGAAAACCAAGGACAGGCTGAGGAACAGGGTCTTACACGGTAGACCAGGGAAGAGGAGGGATGCCAGGAGCCTGCAGAGTCCCAGAAACCAGAGGAAGCGTGCCAAGGCTGTGGCCAGGCTACTCTGGCCGGGACGGCCGGGACATCAACCTAGAGAAGCAGATTCAGTGGGAGACAAGGTATGAAAAGGCCAGTGCCAGGGGCCCGGGTGCCCAGGGAATCCCACCTTCCTCCGTTGCCAGGAATCAAGAGCGGCGACGTGCGTGGCAGGCCTCCCGTGAGAGCAAGCTACAGCCCCTCTCTAGCTGTGAAGCTTGGTGAGTCGGGCTTCTGTGCACGCGCGTCGGGGAGCAGGGTGGAACCAGGTGTGACACCTCTGTCCCAATGCTGCCAGTGTCCTGCCGAGCCCTGAGGAGGTACAGAGCTGGGCGCAGTCCTTCGACAAGCTCATGCACAGCCCCGCGGGCCGCAGCGTGTTCCGAGCGTTCCTGCGTACAGAGTACAGCGAGGAGAACATGCTCTTCTGGCTGGCCTGCGAGGAGCTGAAGACTGAAGCCAACCAGCACGTGGTGGACGAAAAGGCGCGACTCATCTATGAGGACTACGTGTCCATCCTCTCTCCCAAGGAGGTGTGCTGGCTGCTGGAATGGGAAGGGCTGGCTTGGGGGAGGGCGTCTCCTGACCTCAGCATCCCACTCCACAGGTGAGCCTGGACTCCCGAGTGCGGGAGGGGATCAACAGGAAGATGCAGGAGCCATCTGCACACACGTTTGATGATGCGCAGCTGCAGATCTATACGCTCATGCACCGGGACTCCTATCCTCGCTTCCTCAGCTCCCCCACGTACCGTGCCCTCCTCCTTCCGCAGTCCCCACAGTCCTCTGAGGCCTGAGCCACTACTCGTGGGCAGAGTACAAGGTTCACACTGTGGCTGCCCCTGGCTGGATAGGCATCGCGCTGCCCCTGGAACCAGACCCAGTCCCAGTAGGAAGTAGCACACCCCTTGGCTCTGTCTTCCCTGGTCCAACAGGAGTTCTAGCCACAAGGTGGGGTGGAAGCCACTTGACAACTTGAGCCCTAGGATGTGCACTGGGCTCACAGCCTCCATGAGGCCTCCTTCGGGCAGCTATACACCCAGAACATGCCTCTAGGGGAGAAAAGAGCCCCCACACCATCTCCTTTGTAGCAGGACCTATTTCTGCTTGAGCTATCTGCACCTCAGAACCAGACATGGAACCTCAGAACCAGGCTCAAGTGACAAGACCTGATTGTATTTTATATGTTCATGAACATTAATCTGGGAACATATCCTGACTATATGTTTTATCCAAAAAAAGGTGGAGGGAGAGAAAAATTCTTTCTCTGCTCCCTAAAAATAGATGTCTTGGAAGATGTTTTTGAGTGGGAGCCACTGTGTTTATTCCCACTTTTGGGTTATTAGAGGAGTCGTCCCCACCTGTCCCCTCCTTGGGTTTTACCTGAGCCCTACACAGCTGACCCAGTGCGCAGCCTGCCCAGTGAGCCCTGAAATGGGCCAGCCTTTGTGAGGACTTGAGACACGACCAGAAGCAGTACCACAGAGTTGCTCCTGGCAACACGTGTCTGTAAACCCAGCCCTCAGGAGGCTGAGGCAGGAGGATCACTGTAAGTTCAAGGCCAGCCTAGATTACATTGTGAGTAACGGGCCAGTCTGAACTGCACAGTGAGATCCTATCTGAAAAGAAAGAAGTGCTGCTTTAGGTATCCCAAGTTCCTGGAAGGAGACAGGACAGCTGGCACAAGGCACTGGGGAGGTAGCCTTCCCCAGGGTCCCCTGGAGCTAGGCACAGTGCTATCTTCATCTCATAAACACCATGAGACCAGCACTCACCACACATTGCTCTACATTTCTGGGACCTGAGACCCCCATTCCCTGAGCAGAGGCAGAATGGGACAACCCATCCCCAAGGAAAGGCCAAGACCTGGCTTGGCTATACCTGAGGAGTGCTGTAGGTGCTGGGCAGAGTGCCCCGAGAATCCCTCAGGAGACCCTTGGTTGTCTGCGTCTGCGCAAGGCCCATCCCCGCTTGCCAACACAGACGGTTTGGTTGGGCTTTCCCCAAATGTGTTCACGTACACACTGGAGACACACCCCAGCACCCTCGAGTGCTCTCGGCTCAGGTGACCTCAGGGCTAGCCCTCCAGGACTAAGCCAGGCACTGCTGACCCCGAGGGGGAGGAGTGCTCGTGACACACAGGGTGGACAAGACATAGCATGGGGCCCAACTGCTCAGCCTACCAGGAATAAGGTCCAACCATGGCAAGGTGGCAAAACAAAACATTTAATACCGAGGGGCAAAAGGCAGAACAGTGCATGCCAAGTAGGCAGACTGGAGCAAGCATGCCACGTTCTGGGGTTCTCCAGAGAAGCTATGTCCACCAGGAATGTGGGAGGCCGTGGCCTGGCCTGGGCCTGTAGCACATCTGCATGAGGGCTTAGCAGAACTGCAGGAATGCAGGGAGACATCCAGTTGTGGCCCCACTTGACTCCCAGGGCAGTTCCCCCAGGGTTGAGTCACTATCCTCCCAGGGTACAGCTGGCTAGCAGTGGTGCACGTCACGTCACAGGGATTCCCCTGAGGCAAGCCTCCAAAGAATGGGCTTGGAGGAGTCAGCCTGAGCCCCACCACCTACCTTCCAGCGGTTTCCACACTCATTGCAGACAACAAAGGTGGTCATGGGCTCATCAGAGCTGCGGGTCTGCACCTGTGGGAAGGCGGTGGCATGCTGGGGTCACAGTAGGCTGTGCTGCAGAGGGCTACTCCCTAACCTAGGCAGTCTGGCATTGCCAGCTTCGGAACCTTGATGCACGATCTGATCTCAAGCGGCCCTGTGACCCCTATCTTCCCAGTGTTGACCCGGTGGGACAGGTGAACCACAACAACATGGACCCTTCCATGGGCCTGAAGGGCCTATGTAGAGCCCAGACTGGAAGTAAACATTGAACAGACCCCAACAGTTGAGGCCCCATGGAAAGAAGACAGCACGGACAGGAAAGCTGTGCCTCCTTTCTGGGGCCAGTCCTAGCAGACCCTGGGTGCTCGCCTAGCGCTGTACAGACTCAGGTCTGCCACAGCCCACAGAGGGAGACTGCAGTTTCCACCACCTGTCTTGAGAAGCTTCGTCAGACACAGCTACTACCTCCCCTCCCACGCCCCCATCATCCCTTGCGGTCCATACCATCTTCCCTCAGCACTTCAGCATCCACTTCCACAGCAGGGCTGATGGCCATTGTTGGGCAGCACCTACATTGGACCTCATCTGTGCTGGGCAGGACCCCCAGCTTTAGCACCCCAGAACACATGGCTCCACCCCCTGAGATGCTGCTTACAGAGTTTGGGTTCCTGAGTGAGGAGAGTAATCCCTTTACATTCAAAGAAAAGCCAACACTTGAGATACCTGCTCTGGCACCACTTTTGCAGGTATAGGGGTGGTTCCTGGCCAGACAGGTGGGGACAGGGCTGCAGGTGCCCTAAAGACATGGGCCCAGGGCAACTTGCCTGTGTGTAGGTGCAGTTCTTCTTTCTGCACTTGCCACAAGTGAACAAGTCTGTTTGTGTGCCGCCTGTGCGGGCCATCTGGTGCTCCCGGATGGCTTCCTTGGTCATGGCCTTACGGATCTCCTTCAGCTCATCACTTGCCATCTCCTGGGGCGAGGGACCAAGCACTTAGTCTACAGCTCAACAGAAGCAGCGCCCAGTCCCTCCTGAGGCGCTCACCTCCGACGTCATCACCGCGATCTGCTGGGGTGTTATGGCGCCACATAGCACGTTCCTCCGAAGCTCTGGGTTCTTGGCATCCTTCAGGTTGGAGATGCGGCTTCTCACACGATTCTTGTACTTCATGTCTGTGTTTCCCACATCCCGGAAGATGCGTGCAGGTGTTTAAGGACCCATCTGAGGCCAGTGAACTGCACCCACCTTGCGGGGGGCTGTGTAGGGAACATTCTGCCCAGCCATGCAGGGGTCAGTCCCCAATCTAGGCCTGCGCAGAGCTAGGGGCTAGAGCACCCAACTCCAGCACCCATTCCTGGCTGAGGCCTAGCTCTCAACAGCAGGCAGAACCGGGCCTTGGCCCATCCAGGGAGGTCCTTGCTAGGGCAAGACATCCGCCTCGCGCACACACACATACCCTAGGAAAAGGCAGGATATGGCCCCGAGACGGTACTGGCAGCTCAGTGGTTGTCTCTAGAAGCCCCCAGAGGGAGCCAGGCCCAGTGACCTACAGACTCCAACCGAGGCTTTGGCCCCACAAGCCCTGCACAAAGGATATACTCCTCGATCTGAGCCGACAGACGCTCATAGTCTGCGCCGACTGCCATGTGGTCGTCTGTAAGAGGAAGCCCTCACTAACCATCCACCAGCTTCTCTGCCTGCTACCCTTCTGCCTGTAAAGTATCTTGATAGCTATAAGGGACACTTATATCCCCAGAAGGCACTGCCCAGGGTCCAGGTGCTCTAACAACTCCCCAAGAGCCCATGCCTACTCCCAGGGCAGGACCGCAGGCTGGGGAGGGAAGCCTCGGTCCTGGCAGGCTGTGCTATAGCCACAGCAGGGCACGTAAGGGCCAGGGCTCCTGGGCACTCACGGTCTGTTTTCAGTGCAGTGGTTAGCATTTCACGACACTTGTTGCGGACAGCGTCACAAGTAATGGGCACCGGGGGAAACGTGGTGATCCTTGGGGCTGGTGGCACCCTAGGCTGCTCCAACCTCTTACGGCTGAAGAGAGAAAGGGCCCGCTGAGCTCAGATTCAAGGCCACACACACCCCAATAAGATGCTAGTCCCGTTTGCTCCATCCTGACAGATTCCAGCAAGCCTGGTGACTTGTGCCCATGAGGTCTGCCCAGAGAGCCAGAAGGGGACATGGGCTATGGAGTCCCCAGTGGATCAGGGCTCGCTCCCCAAATGAACATTGTGGGCTCCCTCGTGGCTATGTGGGCATCAGCAGAAGCGGGTGGCTTCCAGGAGCAAGTCAGCTATACAGTGTACAGATGAGCTTACATTGCACACCCACACCAGGCGTCTGGAGCTCAGTCTGGCCTGGCCTGGGCCCAACCACTGCCACCCAGTTTGCTCAAGAGCAAAGTGGCCTCTCTACCACAGCCTGTCACCAGGAACACCCTGGTCTGTACAACAGTAGGGCCCTGAATGCCTTTCCTAGGGCAGTGGTGGTCACACATGCATGCAGGGCAGGAGAGGGAGCCAAGCACAGCAGGCCAGTGAGAGCCAGATTCAAGAGAAGTCAGCAGAGGGTTTCCTTAGGCCAGCTAAAGACCTGCAGCTGTGCTCAGCTGAGGAAGATGGCAGGGGTCTCCCTGGGAACAGGATGGACACGGCCACCTATCTCAGATGGCTGGGGCAGGAGATCTTAACTAACTTGAGTGGCCCTCTGGGGAAAGCCTCTCCCTCAGAGAAGTGTCCAGGAACATGGACATCAGTTGAGGAAACGGAGGCCAAGAGAGGAGAACAGGTCCCTCTTTCAGGTGTGCTACCTGGGATCCGTGGCCTCTGGGGCATTCTTTGTGGATGATGCGGGCAGAGGTGTGTCCCTCCCTTGATCCCTGGTTTTACCGTCGGAAACATCTGTCATTGTCAGAAAACAGAAGGACAGACTGGTGAGGCAGGAGAGTAGGGGGTAGATCCCCACCAAGGCCGACCCTCAGCCAGACCGCCTCCCTTCCCCCCTGCTCCCAGCCCCACCAGACATGCAAGGTGCCAGACCGCCAGGCCCTCTTGCCAACAAGTCTTTCTTCCCCCACCAAGCCCATCAGACCCTGCCCCTCGCCCCACCCAAGAAAGACCTGCCCCTACTTCCAACCAGAAGGATTGGAAGGATTGTCCTGTAAGGAGTCTCCTAAACTCATCCCTGGGTGGAGCCTGCCCAGGGATTCACACGGAAAACTAGCGTCCCAATGGTCAAACCCCTGGAAAGAAAGGCAGGTCTTATGGCTATCCCCAAGAGTATGAGCAAAGACCAAGAGAGGCTGGGAGCTTTCCAGGGTCTAGCTGTAGACCCGCTTTCCCATCCTACCCACAGATCTGCAGCCCAAACGCTCTGTCCCCAGGAGGGGGCACTCTGCCCAATCTA
This sequence comes from Myocastor coypus, assembly GCA_004027025.1. Lineage (NCBI taxonomy): Eukaryota > Metazoa > Chordata > Mammalia > Rodentia > Myocastoridae > Myocastor > Myocastor coypus. Next base: position 15,366 of record PVJA010014146.1, read on the forward strand.
GCCCTTCGCTGTGTGGAAGCTCTGGTTCCTCCCCCCGCCCCCCACCCCTAAGCTCCATGCCTTTCTTGCACATGCTGGCCTCGCCATGCTTCTACCTCTCTCTGTGTGACTTCCACCACTCGGCCCCTTTCCCACGGGCTTCTGACATCCTCACTGCTGCAGCCCCGCTCCCAGCCCCAATACTTTTCTCCCTGTTCTGTGTAGCGCACGCTTGTGCCTGGCCAGTAATGCGTCCCCAGCCACCTCTCCCAACCCCTACTGAGGACCACCCATTCCTCCACTTCTAGCCCCAAGCTGAGCACTTCTTTCACTCTGAGGAGGCCGGGCTCTGGGTTGTATGAACAGCAGCACCACATGCCATGCCAACCGGCAAAGGCTCCACACTTTCTGGGGCTCCACCGCCCTACCACTCAGCCCTCAGGGCCTGATCCACACCTAGGAGCTTCTTCCAAGACTTGATGAGAGACTTGGCCAGTGCAATGACCTCCTCGTCCGAGCTCTGCTTCCGCAGGGCGTTGACAGACATCCCAACACGGGTGGACTGTAAGGCAAGCAGCCTGTGTTGGGAAGTGGCAGGGGACGACTCCAGGGGCCAGACTCACAGCAGAAGTAAAGCTGTCCCACTGGGAACCCAGGCCAGGGTGAGATCTCAGGAATCCTTGTCCATACTCATCAAGTACCAGAAAGAGGAACCACCCTCTCCTCAGAGCGGGTGTTTGGAACAAACCCCTGGCAGGGAGAGCCGCAGAATTCCTGCCTGATGCCCTTGGCGCTGCTGTCCCCAGAGCTGTCCCACATTAGGGCCGGCAGGGCCTACCTGGAGCAGGTGCAGAGTGACAGGCATGGCCTTCAGCTCCCGAAGCAGGTCCATGGCTCCCTCCTGGAAGGAGAAGGGACCTTCATAACGGACTTCAGACCTCAACGGGCTACTCTCCCTCCTACTGCCCACTGGAGGGACAGAAGGCAGTAACCATTTGGACATCAGAAGGAAACCACGATGTCTCTACCTAAAATGCCCAGGGCTCTGCACACTTGCTCTGGTACCATGGCAGGGCCCTCTCAGCCCCCAACCCAGGCGGCAGGAGTAGAGAAGGAATCAAGTCTGCCATCTTGATCCTACGATTCTCAGGGCTTCCCAAACAATCCATAGCAGCAACCTTCCCAACCTCACTAGTCCAGGTCACTGAATCAGCAGAGCAGAAACGCCACATGCCTTCTCCACCGCACTTGAGTGGAGGGGTAGCCCAGGTACACTGGCCCCATCCCATCCATGCTCCCTAGAGTTCTCGCTGCCAGTGAGAGTGGGATCACCTTCAGGGTATCTCCACTCAGGTCACAGCTACAGCCAGCACCAAGGCCCACAGCTGGCCACCTCTCCTCTGGGAGCACACCTCCCTGCCTTGTCCAAGATCTTCATTCCTTGAAGTCCTCAGAGGCCATGCAGATAGGCAATCCCTCCATAGCAGGCAGACTCTTCAGTATTCTTGGAAGCACCAAGTGACATCCCAAAACCCTTGCCCTTTAAGCCACTCTGCCCCAGTACCCCTTCCAGCACACTGACAAGTCTCACATTCCCCAAAACGTTGTTTGAACACCTTTGCCTACTTCGACCTGGATGGGCTCACACAGCACATCCTCTGCCCTGCCCTGCTGCCTTCCACAGACCCTATCGCTTGATCCTAGTGTGTATTTGTTAATGTCTCCTCTCCACCACAAGGTGGCAGACAACCCCCCCCCCCCTGCACTCATGGGGTTGGGAACACCACAGCAATGTGTGTGACTTCTCTGCTCAGGCTGCAGGGCCTGCACCCTGGGCTATGGACCAGGTATAACACGACCTGAGAAGACAGATGATCCCCAGAACTAATGGCATGCGTGAAAACAGCAGACCCTGAGCACTGGGTGACAGACACAGCTTCTGGAGCGGACTTACCACCACATGCCACATGCATGCCCCACCTCCTCAGGAGGCCTCTCAGATGCTGCAGCCCCACCCCCCCACCCCCGGGCCTCTGCAGGCTTCCATCCCAAGTTACAGAGTGTCTTTTCCTCCTGGGTTCCTAGCATACTGTCCCCCCACCTCACACATTTTCCCCAACCCCCACCCACCTCACACATTTGTAGTTAGGGCTTATCACCTTCCAGGAAACACTTCCCTTTTCTGACTAGCAGGTCACTGCCACCCTGACTCTGTTGTCCCCAGTGTCCAGGGTGAGTGCAGCCATGGAGGGATTATTGCAAGCACAAATGAATGTATGAGAGCCCGCTCCTCTCCCAGTGTAGCCCCTGGCCAGGAACTCTGTCCAACATTCGTCCAGACTCAACTCTGCACAGTGAAAAAAGCCACTCCTCCACCCGCACTGGAGGCACACCCCTGGAAAGCTGTGCAGGCCTCAAAAGCAAGTGACTCAGCTCCTCTCCTCACCTTCACCGTACAGGGCTCTCCCAGGAGGTCAAGCCATGTTAAGGAGCTTCTTTACTGCCTCTCCAATTCCTCCCCGCCCACACCAGACAGGGCACGGGCACCATCCACTGAGGATGCCCCCCCCCCAAAAAAAAAGGCGGCAAGGGCTGTCAATGTCAGAAGCTGGGCTAGACCTGGGAGGCTTCACACACCATCTCTGAGGCTCACTCAGCACCGGACGGGCAAGAGGCCAAGCAGCAGGGGGAGAGCCAGACCTCCTCTGGGGTCTCATAAAGCCCACAGGCTCTTCCCAGCCTCTCTACCAACTGCCCACACCGACTGGCTTCTGGCTAAGGGAGGGAAACAATTTATTAGAGAAACCTGGTTCTTGCGGGGAGGGGGGGAGACCAGACAGGGCGAAAGGGGGTCCGCCTCGGCCGGCCGAGGCGCCCCTGAGCGGCGAGCGGCCAGGCGGGCAGCCTGCGGATCTCGCGGCCCGCACAGCGTTCAGTCCAGAGCGGCAGTCCCGGGACAGGTGGAGGGCAGGCCCCGGGCGGGGGTCTCAGCCGGGGCGGGATCTTGTCCTGCCCGCAGCGGGCTCAACCAGGTGTCGTCAGGGCGGGGGTCCCAGGGTCCTGGCGGCCCGCGCCCCTCACCGCGCTCTTCCTGGTCACCATCTTGTCCAACCTCCGGGCGATTCGCGCGATCTCCTCTTCCTTGCCCATCATCACCTTTGGAGTAGCACCCGCGCCCCCTCTGCCGGCGGCCCCGGCAGACCCCAGCTGCCGCCGCCACCGAAGCTGCGGAGACCCTGGGTCCAAACCCCCGCCCCTGGCCCCGCGCTGTATCCTGGGACGTAGTCCCCGCCCCGCGGACCACAACTCCCAGACGCCTCCGCGGTGCGCACGGCCGCCTGGGAAGAGTAGTCTCGACCCAACCGCCGCTGGACAACGGCCCTAAGCGAGGAGGGCGCGGGAGCGCTCGGTACTCCGGCCGAGGGAGCGGGGATGGGGTATGGTGTGAGCTCTGCCACTCGCGCGGCCCGCCCCGGCACCCGGCGGCACCCAGAGCTAAGCACATGACAGAGAAGGTGGCAGCGAGTGAGCCCTGGAAGGACCGAATTGCGGATGCCCAGCCCAGGGACGGGGAGCGAGGCTTCCTTAGTGAATCTGAACTGTACCCTCCATTACTAAAATGCAGACCAAAGATCATAGGTCAGATGGCAGGTGGGGGGGGGTGTCTAAATGGCCTGGGTTAACAGTATTATTAATTAAATATATTGAGTTTCCCAGAAGCCAGAGTGGAATTCCTTGTAACAGAGTTTTTCCAAGGCAGTAGCCCCATAGTGAATTAGCACGGCTCTCACACCTTTCACACCTGTCAGCTCTCCCCTTTGCCGTGAGCTAGAGTCCTGCCTCAGTTCAACGCAATGAAGCAACAGTCCTTGTGGCCAGAAGCCTGTGCTGCACACCGGCAGCGCTCTAAGGATCAGGTACACCAGCGGCACCAACGGAGGTGAAGTCACACACCCTTTAACTACACTCTTGACGAGTGATGGCTAACCACACCAAGGAGCTGACTTGAGTCCTACAGAAAGAACCCGCTGTGGGGCTGCCCTGGTGAGAGGACCGGTGCAGCTCCACACTGGACAGGCTTCTTGGCTGTCTTGCAGCTAACTACAAGGTTGTATCCATGACAGCTGCCCAGCCAGCCCTGGGCAGACTTCTTACGGCTGAGTTCATTCTAAGGCCACCTGAAGGGAGCCCACCCACAAGCTGGCCAGGGGAGGGGACAGGCAGGTTCTCCTCTGACTACTAGAACTGGGGGTCCTGCAGTGCTGGCAGAGGCTGGCCACAGAAAGGCCCCTCTGCTAAATCAGGCAGAATCAGCCCAGAGGTGGGTGGGCAGCTGTGTGCCCATGTAACACTAAAGATGCATATTGGAGAGGAAGGAAGAAGGCTCCTGGAGCTATTGCCTTTCTGCTAGAGGACTTTGCAAACTCCTGGCTGGGGAGTAGGAGGGGCACATACCCTGAGCAGGTCGCCTTCAGAGATCCATCTGATCTCCCCACGGGGAGGAAATAAGCACAAAGTTTACAGAAGAGGAAACACAGTCTGAGGATCCACCCTTGACCCTTCCTGGACAAGCTGACCCAGTAAGGAGGCTTTGCCTCAGTTTTGATGCCATAACTTCTTTTCTGTAATTTTTATTAGTATATGTTTGCAGTAAATATTGACTATAGTCATTGTAGGGAATTGGTACACATACCAAACACATACAAATTCTTTTGCTCCTTTTTCTCCACCCCTTCTTTTCTGCCAGAGTAAGATTCATTTTTTATAGGTCCTTATAAAGTTAATTACGGGGCCTGGCAGGATGGCTCAGTGGTCTAAAGCGCCTGCTTAGGAAAGCTTAGGCGGCTGCAGGGACCACGGTTCGATCCCCGGCACCACATGCTGCGCCAGCCCTGCCCTCGGGGCAGGCTGAGCTGGCCATAAAAATAAATAAATAAACAAAAGTTCTGAAACAAGAAAAATAAATAAAGTTAATTACCATACATACATATTAACAATCACACTAATTGGCAAACAAGTCAAACACATAAGACAATTATACTAAATCAAGGTACACTACTATATATATATATATATATATATATATATATATATATATATATATGGTCCAGCTGGATTGTAAGAACTTTCTCTTTCCATTATCTTTATTTATTTATTTATTTATATTTTTTTTTGAGACAGGGTCTCACTATGCAGTTGAGGCTGGCCTTGAGCTCACTTTTGTAGCCCAGGCTGGCCTCGAACTCACACTGATCCCCCGCCTCAGCCTCCCAAGTGCTGGGATTACAGGCATGCGCCACCACGCCCAGCATCTTTTTTTATTTTGTACTTTATATATTGACTTTTTCCTATAAGAGAAGCCAGGCAATATTTAAGTTTGCATGTCTGATTTACTTCACTTAACATCATAGCTCTAAGGTGTGTCCACTTTCCTCCACGTGACTCAACTTTACAGTCAGAAGACTGCGTGAGGGACCTTCTGTAGTGAAGGGGAAGTCCTACAGGGGAGTCCCTCACTGAGGTGGGGTTCTGGAGTCTTGTTCTCTGTGTGGATCAGAGGTGTGAGCCATAGGCCAGCCAAGGTACACTAAGGCCAAGGCAAAAGGCTCAGAAAAGCTAGAGGTAGCACCATTCCAGGGCGGCGGGAACTCCACAGCCAGGAGGTGGCAGGGTGGTCTGGAGTGTGTCTCTAGCCCATGAGCTCAGCAAAGCCAGGGGGAGGAAGCAGACAACCCTGGCAGAAACAGGAGAGAAGTACGGGGAAGGGCTCACCCTAGTGTGAAAGAACTTCACATCATTTTCCCAGACTGCCCACAGAAACATGGCCCACACAAAACCCCAGAGTACTCTGTGCCCTGAGGCAGGAAGTTGAGTGGCTGCCACCATCTAAGAACACTGCTTGTCCAGGTGGCCACTGCTTTCCAAAGCTAAATAGGAACTCCAAGACCCTCTGCCCTGGGTCCATTTTCCTCCTGCATAAGATATGAGGTGGCCCCTGCCTCCTGGGGCCCTGGGAAGGCCGCAAGAGTCTGTCTGTAAGGAAGCTTCCTTGTGTCACTGGGTCTCCACTGAAGCCCAGAGGCTGTAGACATGAGCAGATGAGGCAGGCTATCGCGGCCCCCTAAGAACGAAGACAAGGAGGCTGGCAGGCGCCCGGCAGCAGGTTGTCCTCCGGGGTGGGCCCAGCCTGTGGCTGTGGGCGGTAGCATGGTAGCCCGACCCACAGCAGGAGCAAGCCAATGGGATATAGGGAGTGGACTGGCCCGGTAGGGGTAGTGCCGGAAAAGAAGGCAGGCCGGACTGGGCTGAGACTGACTGGCCCCAGTGCAGCCTGTAGATGGCGGTAATGAGCCACGGGCCGGTTTCAACCTGGCTGACAGCCTTAAGGAAGTCCTGTGGATTCCCAGCCAGGACCACACTGCCCAGTTGTGACCATGGAGCCACCAGGATGAGCATATGGTCAGTGCCAAAGGGCCTTTGCTTGTGGGGCAGTGACATCAGCCAGCCCCAACTCTTCCAATCAGTCTCAGAAACATTCATTCCCAGGCCCCATGTGAACTCCTGACCTTTAGGACCTCACTCGGTCTCTGTCCCCATCCTGGACCCCAACCCTCCGAAGTTCCTCCCCTACAGAGCTTTCCCAGACAACTGCTGGGGCCTGCAACCCTCCTGTGGCCCCTGCTGGCAGCCAGGCAGAAGGTGTGTGAAGTGCCTCTGAAAGCCCTGGCCCCCGCCTACATGTTAGGCTACTGTGTCCCCAGTCTCCGGGGACCGGGGGTTGTGGGCAAGTATGCAAGCACCTTCCTTTCCATCCCACAGGGCCCGAGTAGAGTCTAGGGATGAGCAGTGCCCTGCTGCCACCAACACCCCAAGGGAGGCTACACTGATTTTCATACTGTCACTTGTGGTATAGCACTTGGGCACAGCACTATACCACACTATGGTTCACCCTACCAGAACCCTGGCAGAAGCCCCATTCCTGCACCCCTTTCCTGGAGCCGAGCCCCAACTTTCCTTAGGGGTTTGGTCTCCTCTGGTAGGGTCTTTCCCGTACTTGGTGCCTTTTTCTGAGCGATAAGCTTGGAATCTGCTCTCAGTAGCCCTCATGACCAACACAGCCCCGTCTTCAGGCTCTGGAAGGAGAAGCCCTAGCTTACAGGTCTGAAGGGCCTACCAAGGCCCTCGCAGGATCTGGGAGATACCCCCAGGCCCCACCCCACCGGGCCAGCTGTACCTCTGCTCCAGAGCCCTCCCCTCCTCCATCTTCAGTCCAGGAAACAGCGGAAGCTGAGGCCATTTATTTTTCTATTTGTGTCCCCCACCCACCCCCAAAGCTGGCCGTGACCCCAGAGACTAGCATCTGTGCTTCCCCTCTGGCTGAGCAGGGCAGTGGTGGGAAGGCTCCTGCTGCCAAGCTCACACAAACCCCCCATTTCCCATCACTGTGCCGTGGGGGCACCCTGCAGCCCTGGAGCCCCTACCTTCCTGCCACGGGAGGGAGTGGCCTGAGTCCATCAGGCCCTCTAGGTCACTGAGGGCTGAAAGTGTGCACCACAGGGCTCTGCAGTGCTGTGACCCAAGCCAACTCCACCCAGGCCTCTCTGAGGTCATTCAGGCAGTGGCTATAGACTGAGATGCAGCAAGCGTTGTCTGCTGTGCGTGGGCAGGGCACGAAGCTAACCCTGCTTCTGCTGGCCTCCCTGGTGTGACTCCTAGCTCTCTGGACCTCAGCCTCACAGCCTGAGGTATGGGAAGAACACTGGCTCAGGGCAGCGGCAGCGTCTCTTGGAAAGTCCCCAGCCAGCCCACAGCCTGGCTGAGGCCCAGCTCCCTCCCCCAGAGACAGCACGAGGGAAGCCAAGAGGCATCCCCAGAGGGGCTGCTGGAGGCTTGCTCTAACAATGCGCTTCCCACACACAATTCCCAGAAACACTGCCCCCCTGCCCTGCCAGCCGACAGCCTGGCGACCACCCCACCCTTCTCCTCCCCAGGGGACCCTGGGCAGCCACAGGGTCAGGGGTGATGGGTGAAGTTCCAAGGGCTGAGTCAGAGGGCAGCCAACCCCGGAGTCCTGAGGTAGTCTGTCTTGCCCTGCCTTCCTGCAGAGACTAGGGAATCTCCTGAGGACAGCCATGGCTGGGCCCCCGCAGAAACAGTGGTCAGTGGTCAGTCAGTCCCTCAGCCTGTGCTGAGGCTGAAGAGAGCTAAGAAGGATCACACATTCTGCTCAAAATCTAATCGAGAGCCTCAGGGTGTAGCTCAGTAGTAGCGTGCTTGCCTAATATACAATGGGGCTTTGGTTCAATCCTCAGCACTACAAAACAAAACAAAACAAAACTCCCAGACCCAGCCTGGGATAAACTCTGGCACTCTGGAAGCTGAGGCAACAAGCTTACACCCAGTTTAAGCCAATTAGCAACTTGACAAGACCCTATCTCAAAATTTCAAAAAGGGGAATAGAGCTGGACATTGTAGCTCAGTGTGAAGGTGCTGGCTTCATCGCTAGTATCTATGCGTGCGCGAGCACACGCGCACGCACGCGCGCGCGCACACACACACACACACACACCCTCCAGATCTTACCATGCCTTTGTCCTCCTGAGCCTCCACATGCCCCCGAAACCACTCTCCCTGCTCTTCCACACACCTACAGGATCCTTTCCACAACTTCATAGATTTCTGTCAGATGTGGCTCAAAAGTCACCTTATAAAAAGACAGACTAGGAGAACCCTACACAAGGTCTGTTCCTCATACCTGGAACCCCAGGTTCTGGCTTATTTGGGAATGTGCTGATTTTGTGCCTCTCTGCACCAGAATAGATTTGGGTTTCTTCTCTGCCAAATCCCTACCTCATAAAACAGGGTCGGGACCAGCAGGTGATCAATAACTAATGGATGAGTGGTTCCTATTTGAGCAAAGAGGGTGGAGGATTCTTTCTTTCTTTCTTTCTTTCTTTCTTTTCTTTTTCTTTTTTTTTTTTCTTCCCGGTACTGGGATGAAACTCAGGACCCTGCGCTTGCCAGGCAAGCGCTTATTCCACTGAGCTATCTCCCCAGCCCAGTCCCAGCAAGTTTCTGACCAGAGCTACTCATCACCAAAGTCAGGACGGAGTCAGACTTCCCACCCTGAGCTGCGAGCTGGCCACCTGGCCCTGTGTTCCTCCTCTCTCTTCCTGCTCTTCCTCCTTGTTTCCCAGTCTGGAAGGGAGGGAGGGGCCAGTCCAGGGCAGTGTGGCCAGGATAGGCACTGCCCCCAGGGGCCCAGGGAACTGAAGTGTCAAACATAAGGCCCACAGCACAAGCACAGAGAGAGCCTGCTGATCCTTCCACAGAGCCACAAAGGGGACTGGGGCACACACAAGTACAGGACCAGAGACACCCACAGTCACAGGCCCTGGATGCTAAGCACTAGAGACTGTCACACCATACAATGGCTGGTCATCTGGAGGCAGAGGGCAGAGTCAGGGCTGGGGCCAGCGGAACTTGGGCAGGACCAGGAGCCAGCGACTGGTGTGACTGGACAGAACGGCGCCTGCTTCGCCAGGGCTGGCCCTCAGCTCCTCAGGCACTGAGGCTGGCCTTCCTTCCTGAACTGCTGTTTCCTGGCCCCACCCTGCTGTTGCCATGGAAATCCAGAGCAACCCAGTTCCCCAGCCTGATTCCCATGGAGCCCCTGTGGAGCAGCATTGCTGGAGAGGCCCACACAGCACGAAGCAACACGGGAAGGCGCGCACAGCCCTAGAGCATCAAGAGCAGAACACCCCCAAAAGGCTGCACAATAGCCCCAGGACTCACACTTCATTTCTGACACCCCAGTTCTCATTCAGTATCGCCCTGGGCACCCAATACCTCATGGATAGCACAATACCCTGAACTGGAGAATAGCCTTTGAAATAGCACCTGGGCCCCAGGAACTCTCCCCACAAGCCACTCCTCTGCAGGTATGGGGCCCCTGGCTGCGTACAGCCTGTCTGCCATCATCCAGTCACACTGTAGTCACAAACACAGGTCTGCCCCTATCTCATAAAACCTATGCCCTCAACACGGAGGAGCCCTGCCCAGTCTTGCTGGCTCTTAAGTACCCCGGGTAGATGTGACCCATACCACACCTTCGACGTCGTGCTTAGTCCTGAGACAGTCCCCCGCTCTCATCGCACAGGATTCTCCCAGCGGGCCTCTGCACAGCTGCATCCCATCCCCTCCCACAGGTCAGTACCTTACGGATACACAGACATCATTTCTGCATGGCACTCTTGGGTCCACATGGCCCTATTCCCAAGCCTACCATCTGAAAGCACTGTACCCATTCACACCTGTTCACATCCTCATACCACAAGGGCCTGTCCAGCAGTCCTTCCTCAGAAATAAGACCATAGGCAGAATCAGAAGCCCAGTGCACAGGAGAATCAAGAATAAGAGGGCATAGGACACACTGTCCTTGAGCAAGGGCCAGTATCCACCTAAACCAGATCTGTCACTGGCTGAGAGACACATAGGGCCCCTTGGTTCTAAGGTACCAGGTGTTCTTCCTGGAGGCACTGACTGCAGGAGGTCAAGGAAGACCCCTGATACACTTCCCCCAGCCAGGCCTAACGCCAAGGTAGTGTCTGACCTGGGCAGCTCACTCAGAAGCTGAAGTCTCAGCACCAGAATGTGCCTCCACCTGGAGCTGCGTCTAATGGAGATACCCCCCATCCAGCCCTACCCTTTGGGAACGTGAGAGTCCAGGCCCTGCAGGACTCTATAATTGGTCCCAGCCTTGCTGCTCCTGCAGCCACCAGGGCTAGACTGGTGGGAGCCTGGGAGGTCTGTGCCCAGGCAGCGCCTGGGAGGTCCCACCCGCCCCCCTAGCCCAGAGCCGAGCCAAGCCAAGCCCCCACCCAGAGCCACCAAGGGAAACTACCCAGCAGCCTTTGCAGGCCTCACCCAGAGGCTAGGGTCCAGTCCAGGCTGAAGGAGAAGAGTAGGTAGATAACGGAGGACAGTAGTCCTATAGTTACATAGCAGGCTGCTTCTCTACCCCACCTCTTGTGGGTGGGTGGCTGCCAGGCTGGGCCAGATCTGGGTGAGGGATTCCAAGGGCACAGAAATAGCATAGACACGAGTAGCCAGAAAAGACTTGGGGCCCCTTCCTTTGGATGCTGATGGCCACACTTCCCTGAGCAGGACCTGAGCCTCAACCCTAGCCCCATCTCCTTATGGGAGGATTCAACTGCTCTGGCTCCCAAGGCCCTGGGTAGCCTCCAGCGCCAGGTCCACCTCTCTCCACACCCAGGCAGACACACAGCACAGACACAGGCACACATGCAGACCACACACAGACATGCACATGCTCTGATGCCCCTGGCCAGCACAGCTGGCCACACCCACACCAGGCCTTGTACAACCCTAGGGAGTCCTTTCAGCCCTGAGGTTCCGGGGTCAGGGCCACCACACTGACTGCAGCTCCCCCCAGTGCAAAGGAGCTGTTATCTTCTCCTCTGACAGGTAATGCAGGGAGGGTAGCCTGCAGAGGGAAGAGAGGATGCCAGCAGGCTTTTGCCCAGACCAGTTCACAGGGCATGACAGCAGCCGGACACCTGAGTCCTACAGCTCAGCCAAGAGGAAGGGCCACTGGCTGATGCCAGGGAAGGTGGGTACAGGAAGAGCTGCAGGGGGCGAGAGGAGAGTAATGCTGCTGCTGCCAAGAGAGCGCGGTCAGAGCACTAGGCACCAGCTAGAGTCGCCAGGGACCGCCACAGCCACCCCAGGCTGCGTGCATGTGCATGTTTGTGTGGAGAGGAGTGCCGCTGCAAAGGACCCTACAGGCTCTCTTCCAGAGCCCCAGCGACCTTCTGCCCTGGCCAGCACTAGCTATGCTCACCCATGAAACTCTGGGATGCAAGCAGCCACTGCCAAGCGCTGCTCTATAGCCCGAATCTCTATCTGGAGTCTTCTTGGCAGCTCCTACTCCCATTTGCAATCTGCTGGCTACTAGCCCACCTCCCACACAGAAAGCTGGCTGAACGGAGATGGCACCAGTGTCCCAGACCCGTGAGCACATCTACCTTGGTGCTCATCTGCTATTGTCAGCTTCCTAGGAAAAGGTGGAGACTCTACTCCAGCATCCCAAATGCTCCAACCCACTCAGCACCCCTGTATTAGCTGCTAGTGCCAGTGATGGACCTGGCCAGATCTGAACACCAGCCTGGGAAACACAGCTCTTTCCCACTAAGACCCTGGCCAGAATGTAAGGTGGATATGTGAGGACAAACAGAACCCAGCTTTGGAGAGAGGGGCGCCGTTCAGGAACAGCCAGTGGCCTGCCGCAGGATCCATCCCATTCCTAAGGAGAGACCACGTGTGATCTATAGAGGGCCACCAGAGGCCACGCAGGCCTAGGGTCACTGATACCTATCGCCTCAGACTGTGGTACTGCCCAGGCTCCCGGGTGGGTACCGTGACACTGTAAGGGACACCGAAGCTTCTGGGCCATGAGTGCATGTGGGGTGGAGTCTTAACTCCACCTGGTGGGTGACGTTCCCCTAACAGAACCACACTCAGTAGGGTGCAGAGGGGCCTCCTGGGGCAAGCTAGCAGCTTCTGGAGCCCAGATTCCTTCCTGATGGGACACAGTGGATGAGGGCACATAAAGGGCTGAAGACGTCCCCCTTCCAGCCCCTGGCTGACCACCAGGTGAGGGGCCACCAGGAAAGACACTGGTGCCCCTCGCCTTCCCTCCAGCATCCTGGCTCTTCCTGCAGCACTGACTTGCGATGGGCAAAAGAGCCAGGTACAGAAATGTGAAGTACCAACATTCACAGGCCCTAGGCAGCAGGCATGAGGCGAAGGGCCCTCCAAACCCAGCCTGCCTTCTTGTGGAAGAGTTGAGTTGGGGCTGGCTGAAGCTCGGAGAGGCGCACCCTTTCTAACTTAACGGGCAGGCTTGGGAGAGGCATGGAAGACTCTGCACTGAAAAGTTCTTCCTGTGTACAGAAGATGTGGGGAGCCTATCACCCCTCAAAGCAAGGCGCTTTTCTAGAGGTGTGGTAGGAGGAAAGGTGGACTCCCAAGAGTTTGGTGCTAAAATAAGTCTTTCTCCTCCCGATGCCATCCCAGGGTCCTGTTGCCTCCCCCAGATACTGCGGGGGGTCTGACACCGTGGGTGGGACAGCAGCTCCACTCTGAAAGCCTGACGGCCCCACAAGGACTGCTTCCCAGCCCCCATCTGGATCAGAGGTTCCATCCCACTCGGGAGTCTCTTCTTTGGAGACGGTGGGGAGCAACAGCGGTCCTTCCCCGGGAGGCCTGGGCAGGATCCCGCACGGCCCTTGAAGAGAAGAAAGGGAGCCTCCCCGCCCCCAGGGGGTAGCGCACCGCGGTGCGGCCCGCCCCGCCCGGCCCGGCCCGGCCCGGCCGGCCCGCCCCGTCGCCGATTGGCCCCGAGCCGCTATATCTGGGCCCCCGCCCGCCGCTGGGCCACCACCGTCCTTGCCGCCGCCCCCGACTCCAGTTCGCCCTCCACGCCCGGCCTCGGCCTAGCAGTGCCCGCCGCTGTCCTCCGCGCTTCCGCGCAGCGTTCCGCCCAGGCCGCGCCCAGCTGGAATGCAGAGATCGCCGCCCGGCTACGGCGCACAGGACGACCCGCCCGCCCGCCGCGACTGTGCATGGGCCTCGGGATCCAGGGCCGCCGCTGAGCCGCGCGGCCTCCCCACTGCCCCCGCCGCGCCCGCCGCGCCCGCCTCGCCGCCCAGCCCGTCGCGCAGTCCGCAGCGCAGCCCCGAGCCGGGGCGCTATGGCCTTAGCCCAGCTGGCCGCGGCGAGCGCCCGACGGCCGACGAGCTGCGCATCCGGCGGCCCATGAACGCCTTCATGGTGTGGGCGAAGGATGAGCGCAAGAGGCTGGCCCAGCAGAACCCGGACCTGCACAACGCGGTGCTTAGCAAGATGCTGGGTGAGCGGTGGGGGTGGCTGGGTGAGGGTGGGGGGCTCGGGGAGGCAGCGCGGCCGCGGTCGGCTGGACTGCGTGGGCCCGACGGCGGCCCCCTTACCAGTGCCCGCCGCCCGCAGGCAAAGCGTGGAAGGAGCTGAACGCGGCCGAGAAGCGCCCCTTCGTGGAGGAGGCCGAGCGGCTGCGCGTGCAGCACCTGCGCGACCACCCCAACTACAAGTACCGGCCCCGCCGCAAGAAGCAGGCGCGCAAAGCTCGGCGACTGGAGCCGGGCCTCCTGCTCCCGAGCCTGGCGTCTCCGCCCGAGCCCTACTCCGCGGCGCCGGGAGCGGCCCAGGCCTTCCGTGAGCGGCCCCCGCTGGGCGCCGAGCTCGACGGCCTGGGGCTGCCCACGCCCGAGCGCTCGCCGCTGGACGGCCTGGAGCCGGGCGAGGCGGCCTTCTTCCCGCCGCCCGCCGCGCCCGAGGACTGCGCGCTGCGAGCCTACCGCGCGACCTACGCCCCCGAGTTGGCTCGGGACCCCGGCGGGTGCTTCGGGGTGCCGCTGCCGGAGGCCCTCAGGACCGCGCCGCCCGCTGCGCCGCTCGCCGGCCTCTACTATGGGGCGCTGGGAGCGCCGGGCCCCTACCCCAGCCCGCTGTCGCCGCCGCCCGAAGCCCCGCCGCTGGAGGGCGCCGAGCAGCTGGGGCCTGCCGCCGACCTGTGGGCCGACGTGGACCTCACCGAGTTCGACCAGTACCTCAATTGCAGCCGGACTCGGCCTGATGCCCCCGCGCTGCCGTACCACATGGCGCTGGCCAAACTGGGCCCGCGCGCCATGTCCTGCCCGGAGGAGAGCAGCTTGATCTCGGCTCTGTCCGATGCCAGCAGCGCTGTGTACTATAGCGCCTGCATCTCAGGCTAGGCTTCTGTTCCTCCTGCGCCATCGCAGCCTTGCGGCCCTGCCGCCCGCCCACCCTCTGGCAGATGGAAGTGTCGCCATGCAACAGACTGGATGCTCACTGGATGCTCGCAGTGGCCTGTTGGCGGCCCCATCTCCGGGAGGAAAGGGGTGCGCAGCAGGGATGGGGGTGTCGGGGCTGTTCCAGGAAGCCCAGGTCTGGGACCTGCTGGCCAGTTCTGCCAGGGTCAACTATTGGAAGCACCTAATCTTTTCCCCGTAGCGTATTTTCTAAAGCCAGATTGTATTTTTTACTTCACCTTTTTTATATGCATAATACAATATATTTAATTTTTAATTAAGCCTTTAAATCTTTCAGTAATCACCAGCAACCATGTAGCAAGGGCTTTTTACATACAAGGGATAATAATGTTTGCTGTAAAGGAGGGGCCAAGGGCCACAATAAAATGCCTGGGCCGTTCCTCTGCACACCTGTGTCTGTGGTTGCTGAGCTGAGGGCCCAGAGCCCTGGACCGCTGTGCCTTTGTCTCTGGAGGGACCCTGACTCCCCGTCGGAGCCTGCAGCTTTGCCATCCTTCCAGGACCTAGTGCAGGCTTGGCGTCCACCCTCTGCCCTGCACTGCCTCCTTTCACTTAGCATTCCTCTCACGTCCCCCACAGCTCCTCAGGACCCTTCGAGAAGCCCGCGGGTGCAGACAGCACTCTGGCCCCCGTTGGCACTTCCCAGGAAGGACTGTTCCATGCACCCACCCCTCCGCTCCACAGGGTGTCCTGTCCAGCCTTGACTCAGCAAGGTCACCAGGTCTGTGACCAAGGCAGAAGGCCTGGCTTTTGCCTCTAGCTCCCCAATTCTGGAGCGCCAACGCACTCAATGGGGCCCTTCCCAGGAAGACCGAACCCCTCTTTCCACACTTCCTCCTTTGTCACCCTAGTCCTCAAATCCCCTGTGTATCCACAAAGGCTGGAGCCTTACCTCGGAAATAGACCCTGCATGCTCATCCCTAAGCTCAGCTGGTCGTCTTGGCTTGGAGCAGGGTTGTGTGTCCTCCTGGGCAGGGCTTGTTCCACCCAGTAGCCCATGGCATACACTGTGGTGTCCAGCTGATCCTTGCAAGTCACCCGTAGCACTGTGCGGGTTGTGTAGACATAGCCTCTGTAGGGACTGTGCCCCCCAGCATGACTGTCTGTGTGGATGACGACCTATGACAGACCTGCAGTGCACATAGGGCTAGAGGAATGTGTATTCACAGGTGGGCCAGATGCCCAGTGTGGGGGAAGGGAAGCAGGGTGAGGCTGCTTTGCAGGTGTCCTGAACCTGGGCTGCCTTCCTTCACCTGCAAGAGACCACAGAGGACTCAGAGACAGAAAACAACGCACAGAAGAGGAGAGGAACAAATAAGCTGGGGAGGGTGGGAAGGAGAGGCACCCTACTGAGTCATCCCCGCTTGGGCTGGGACATCCCGTAGGCACCCACTGCAGCCACACCTGAGCACACACCCACAGATGTGCAGTTACATTCACACAGCCAGTATACATCCCCCACTGTGGGACTACTCACTCCTTTGATCAAGGGGTGGGTCTTAAAGGGTGCTTCAGCGTGGCAGTACGGCTCCTCTGTAAAGAAAGGACAGAGCATGTTGCTGTCTACAAACCCCTCTCCAGAATGTCAGAATGGAGTAGTAGAGACTGTTTGGACCAAGTTCTAATTCCAAGGAAGTCCAAAGGTCTAGGACAAGCAGGGTCAGAAGGGGAAATAAGTAGGATCCATTTCCATGAAGGATAGTTGGTCCTCAAATGGCTTCCTGGCACCAGGGTGCAGTGCTAAGGGCTGAATCTCCTTGTAGAACCCACTTCCCAATGCCTACCTGGGAAGACGTCCTTCACACCCAAGGATGGAGCTACTACACTGGACAGGACCACAGGCCAGGGCCACCTCTGTGTGGCCCTGTCTGCCTCCTTCCCTTTGCTCCCTACCCCATGCCCTAGACCCAGCCTGGGAAATCAGGGCAGAGCAGGTAAGGCACACCCCTCTCTGCAGCAGACACTCACGATACCAGTGCAGGGGCCCCGCAGGATGGCTCAGTGGTCTAAAGCTTGGGCGGCTTCAGGGACCACGGTTCGATCCCCGGCACCACATGCTGCGCCAGCCCTGCCCTCAGGGCAGGCTGAGCTGGCCATAAAAATAAATAAATAAATAAATAAACAAACAAAAGTTCTGAAACAAGAAAAAAAAAAAAGATACCAGTGCAGCTGCACACCCCATGTACCAAGGCCACGGTGGGCAGGCAAAGAGAACATGTGTTTAGGACTCAAGCCTTGCTCTTCTGCCACACTCATGGACAAACACTTGGAAAAACCCCAAAATTTAATTTATATTACATATTACCTCCACACAATTATAAATGCATTGGTCAGTGGTCTTAACAGCTATTATTACTACCTAATTTTAGAACATTTCCCCCACCCCGTAACTCCCCATTCCTTCTTGCCCTTAAAAGGCACTAAGCAGGGCGTGGTGGCGCACGCCTGTAATCCCAACACTCGGGAGGCTGAGGCAGGAGGATCAGTGTGAGTTCGAGGCCAGCCTGTACTACAAAAGTGAGCTCAAGGCAGCCTGAACTGCATAGCAAGACTCTGTCTCAAAAAGAAAAAAAAGAAAGGAAAAGAAAAAAAAAAAAAACCCTGTCTCAAAAAAACAAAAACAAAACACATACACAAATGTGAACAAATATTTTCCACCATGGATTTAGCTATTCTGGTCATTTCACACACTCTAGACTTATTTATTTTGGTCCTTTTTTTTTTTTTTTTTTTTTTTTTTTTTTTTTTTTTTTTTTTTTTTTTTTGTGTGTGTGTGTGGAACCAGGGATAGAACTCAGGCCTTTGCACTTGCCAGGCAAGCACTTTTGAGACAGGATCTTGGTAGGCAATGCAGGCTGGCCATGTGCTCATTTTGGAGCCCAGGCTGGCCTCGAACTCATCTCACTCAGCCTCCCGAGTGCACAGGGCATATGCCACCACACCCAGCCCGAGTCTCCTTTATGCAGATATACTTTCTGAGGCTTTGGCTACTGGAAGTTGACAAGGAGTAAGCACAATGAAGAAATAAATCTGAGAGAACACATTCATGCACTCTCCTTATAGTATGCCATGAATTTTTTTTTTATTTTAATACTGGAGATTGAACTCAGTGCTTCGCACGTGTTGCGCCTGAACCATATCCACAACCCTTTTTTTTTTTTTTTCTTTCCAATTTGAGATAGGGTTTTCCTAAGTTGCCTGGGAAATCCTCCAATTTGGATCTTCCTTGCTCAATTTCCTCAGTGATTGGATTACAAGTGTATGCCACCATGCCTTGTTGTATTCGTTACTTCTTACTTGTTGCTGGGACAAATACCCGACACTCAAAATGAAAGAAGGAAAGGTTTGTTTAGCTCATAGTTACTGGAGGTTTCAGTCCATACTCGGCTGGCCCAAGGCTGAGTGGAACAGGGCAGAGAGCATCCAGTTCATGGTGGCAGAACAGCAATAATCGCAGCAGAGGCAACCGACCAACCAGGGTGGCAGAGAGCAACAGCTCTAGTCTGTCTCTCTGCCTCTCTTTATATTATATTCAGGTTCTCTGCTTCAGCCTATCCGCCTTAGGCTACACCCATAATCCCAGAAGTACTCAGACTATAATCCCATCAGTATTAAAACACCTAATCCCAGTGACTCTCGAGGCAAGTCTCAATCTATAGGTGTCCCTGCCTCATGACCGCATGAGGCTCTGGGGGGACAACTAGACATAACCCATAACACTTGTCAGCATTTCATATGTACTAGTTTTTTGTTATTTTTTTCTATGCCTAATTAAAAATTAATCCTTTTAGGGCCCGGTGGGATGGCTCAGCGGTCTAAAGTGCCTGCTTGGGAAAGTTTGGGCAGCTTCAGGGACCGCGGTTCGATCCCTGGCACCACATGCTGCGCCAGCCCTGCCCTTGGGGCAGGCTGAGCCGGCCATAAAAGTGAGTGAATAAACAAACAAAGGTTCTGAAACAAGAAAAAATAAATAAATAAAATTAAAAATTCTTAAAAAAATAAAAAATCAATCCTTTTATGGATACATATGTACAAGGTGAGAGTACACTCAGGGTTCAGTGCCATCTAAAGTTTCTGACACTTCTACCCCAGGATAAGAGAAAAGACTGTATCAAGAGCCACACTTAGGTATCTGTCTGGTTCTCTTGGCATCATGTTGAGCTAAGTCAGAATGTCCTTCCTTCTTGTAGCTGAGTAAAATGCTCTCCTTGTATGAATAGGCCACATCTATATATTCATCAAGTTGATAGACATTTATATTGTTCCTGTTTTTTTGCTATTGTGAATAACGCTGCTATGAACATTTATTTTATTTATTTATTTATTTTGGCAGGACTGGGGTTTGAACTCAGGACTTTGCACTTGCCAGGCAGACACTTGTGCCCCTGAGCTATTTCCCTGGCTATAAATATTTATGTACAATGTTTTTTTTGTTTATTTGGTTTTTTTTTTGTCTTTTTGAGACAGGGTCTCGCTATGCAGCCCAGGCTGGCCTTGAGCTCACTTTTGTAGCCCAGGCTGGTCTCGAACTCGCACTGATCCTCCTGCTTCAGCCTCCCAAGTGCTGGGATTACAGGCATGCGCCACCATGCCCGGCCTATATATGATGTTTAATGGGGTTTTTCTTTTCCTTTTTTTGTTACTAATAATGACAAATAGTATTATTTTTATTTGCATTTATTTACTCTTAACTTATTCCCGTGCCATAAGTTTTTGGGTTTTTTTTTTTTTTTTTTTTTTTTTTTTTTGTTTTTTTTTTTTTTTTTTTTCAGTTTCTTCTGGGATGTCTTTTACTTCTGTGCAACTCCCTCTTCTGGTTTAGGAACAATTTGTTTCCTTTCAGTAAGGATCATCTTGGTATGGCAGGGGGAGCTCATGTATAGGGTTAATCTGTCTTTTTTGTTTTTTTTGGGGACCAGGGTTCGAACTCAGGACCTTGCACTTGCCCAGCAGGCACTTGTGCCTCGGAGCTATCTCCCCAGCCCCTATGGGGTTAATCTGGCCACGAGCTCTATTTATTTATTTATTATTTATTTTTCCCTTGTTTCAGAACCTTTGTTTGTTTATTCACTCATTTTTATGGCCGGCTCAGCCCGCCCCGAGGGCAGGGCTGGTGCAGCATGTGGTGCCAGGGATCGAATCGCGGTCCCTGAAGCCGCCCAAGCTTTCCCAAGCAGGCACTTTAGACCACTGAACTATCCCGCCAGGCCCCACGAGCTCTATAAATACAGTGGTGGCACATCTTGGGTGCTTGGTTCACCTGGATATGTTTAATAACCAGAGAATCCACATCTTGGGGCCCAGCGGGATGGCTCAGTGGTCTAAAGCGCCTGCTTGGGAAAGCTTGGGTGGCTTCAGGGACCGTGGTTCGATCCCCGGAACCACATGCTGCGCCAGCCCTGCCCTCAGGGCGGGGCTGAGCCAGCCATAAAAATGAGTGAATAAACAAATAAAGGTTCTGAAACAAGAGAATCCACATCTAAACTCTTTTTTTTTTTTTTTTACACATCTAAACTCTTAAGCTCAGCATTACTCTGCATTTTTAAGCATGTGTTGCAAAAATTCAGCACTCTTTTTGGGCTACCAGCCCTGTGTCCAGCCCCACTGTTTGGCCTGGGCACACCTACCAACTCCATCATTGTAATGCTGGAAAGGCACACATTGCTTCTTTAATACGACATCCTTTAGGTATTTGGTGGCCTTTGAGATATGTATATCCTTGATGGCCTGGGAAGTTTCACATGTGCTCTTAAAGTGATCATGAAGATTTGAGCTTCTTCTTTCTTCCTCCTCCTCCTCCTCCTCTTCTTCTTCTTCTCCTCTTCTTCTCCTCTTCTTCTTTTCTTCTTCTCCTCCTCCTCCTCCTCCTCCTCCTCTTCTTCTTCTTCTTCTTCCTCCTCCTCCTCCACCTCCTCTTCCTCCTCCCTCTCAATTCTGGCTGGCCTTGATCTCACTTTGGTAGCCCAGGCTGGTCTTGAACTTGCACTGACCCTCCCGCCTCAGCCTTCCAAGAGCTGGATTACAGGCGTGCACCACTATGCCCAGCTTGAGCTTCTTGAGGTACCTGATTTTGTGTGATTTTCTGGATCAATAGAGTAGTGAACCATTTTTTACACATCACCTCAGGCTGCTCACAGGAAGAGCTCTTTCCTCCATTGAAGATAGGGTCTTACTACATAGTCTAGACTGACCTCAAACTTGTGATCTTCCTTGGTCTCCCAAGGGGTAAGATTACAGGCATAGCCCACCACATCCATCAAGGATGTATTTTTATACACCCTTGTATTTTTTAAATTTTAAAGAGTAAAAATAGCAGAAACAAAGATAGAAAAAAACAGTAACAAATAAAAGTACATATAGTACAGAACAAAACAAGAAAAATTTAACAATGGTTGCATTACATATTTTCATCATCCAATGAGTATAGATCAACAGGCATAGGTATCCAAGACTGATCAAACAATTAAACATTAACACTTTCAATAAACATTAATTTTTTAACTCCCCCAAATGCATTTTGCATTTGTCACTCTTCTAAACATTTTATATATATATATATATATATATATATATATATATATACATACATATATATACATACATATATATATATATATATATACACATGCATATATATCAAGAATGCAGAAAACGCAAGGTCCTGAGATTGATTCCTGATACTGCCCAAAATTTATTCATTTATTTTTTCTCTTGAGTCCTTATACTAGAGAGACTATACAATTAATTTGCATATGTAGGTCTGGTTTATTTCACTTATGAGTATATTGTCAAGATACATCCATTTATATATAAGGTCTTCTAGTTTATCACTCCTAGCTGAGTAATATTCCATTTTATGAAAATACCACATCTTTTTCAACCGTTCATTTTTTAAAAAAATTTTGTAAATTTTATTTACTGTTTCTTTTCTTGTTTCAGAACCTTTGTTTATTCACTCATTTTTATGGCTGGCTCAGCCCGCCCTGAGGGCAGGGCTGGCGCAGCTTGTGGTGCCGGGGATCGAACCGCGGTCCCTGCAGCTGTCCAAGCTTCCCCAAGCAGGCGCTTTAGACCACTGAGCCATCCCGCCAGGCCCTCAACCATTCTTCAGATGATGGGCATTTTGGTTGTTTACAGGATTTGGCTCTCACAAATTGTGCTGCTATGAATATAGGTGCACAACGCTTATATTTTTATACACATAAATTCATACTTCTAATGACCAAGTCTGACAAATGAGGGAAAGGAACAAGAGAGAGAGAGAGAGAGGAAGAAAAAATGGAAACACAGACAAGAGAGGGGTCGAAGGGAGGAGAAGGGAATGGGGATAAGAGGAATAAAATAGACCACATACACGTACAAATTCTCTATAGCGAATGCTATCATTATGTATATATGACATGTACCATAGAAAAGAAAACCAGAAACCTGTGCCCGAAATCCCAGGTCTGGAGTGGCTGACCTCCAGCCCCCATCAGATGCCCCAAACCAAAGCTCACGTCTAGTGCTATCGCCCTGAGCCCTCCCCCCCCACCGTGAGTCTCGTCTGTTCCACAAGGACCAGCCCCTTGGTGCACCAGGCCTGCCCAGCTCTTCTGCTCTAGGCACATCCATATCATCACGTGGGAAGGGCTCTGGCCCAGGACCTGGGAAGCACTGGAGTGCGGCCATGCTTGACCCTGGGAGATGCTCAGCCCAGTTACTCCCCACCCCACAGCCATCTCGGAGATGCCCTTTCCCCTCTGTTCCCCCCCTGTATCCCACTACCAACAGCATCCCCACAACCCCACCCTGTCTGCCCCATCACGGCCTGCCTGCCGGCTGCCTGAGAAAACAGGAAGCAGAGGGCTGGCGCTGGGAGCAAGTCCAGGAAGTGCTGCTTATCTCAGGCCACAGCCCCGACCCCTGGCCTCATGCCGGGCAGGGGGCGCCAGGGGTGGCCCAAGGACAGGAAGTCCTGGCCACCTCTCCCGAGCCACAGTGGTCACAACTGGCCTATGGGGAAGCGGGCAGCAAGTTGAGGGGATGCCAGTGAGTGCCCCAGGGCACGGTCAGGCTGGCATCCCCTCCATACTCAGGAGCAGGAGTCCCGTCCTCATAGCCAGGAAGTGACACTGAGATATCCCACCTCCCCCACAGCACATGCTGCCATGCCGGCTCCCAAGGGCTCTCCGCTCTGTTTCCCCAGTAAGAACTCACTTCCCAGGGCAGGTGCAACCTCCCTGCTGGATCTTTTGGATCTTGATGGGGGAGTGTTTGTTTCTGTGTTTACAAAGCTGGTCCTTTCCTGGGGAGGGGGCAGGATGGGGCTTTCCCTGCTTCCTCCATAGGGTCCTGAAGACAACCAGAAGGGACAATAGGCCTCGCACCTGGCACCTCCCAGTGAGCATGTGCTTCCTGAGGAGGGGGCTTGTTTTTTTCCGGGCCAGCCATGGCAGGGGCCGGCAACCTCCTTGCACACCTGTGGGTCTTGGGACTTCACACTCATGTTCACGTGCAAAGGGCCCGGGGCCCAGAAGGCCAAGCATCCTCCAGGTCTGAGAGCAGGTGTTTCCTCCTCTTCCCGTCCACAGTCCAGTGCTGCCCTGGCTTCTTCACTCACTTGCACCCTGCCTGCCCAGTTCAGCTGCACGCGCACAGTGTACCTTACCTCCCCTGACTCTACCCAGCAACACTCCTTGGTGTGGGGGCTGGGGGGTGAGGAAGGGGCCAGCCTTGCCCAGGAGAGACTACAGCCCTTACCCCCTTTGGCGGTGGGGCAGCGGTGGCAAAGCTAGGATTAACTTGGGTTTGCTCATTCAGAGACTAGCCCGCCTGTCACTGGAGCTCCAGATGTTCTTTCAAAGGCTCCCAGTTTAGGCCGTGAGGCCCGGGCCCCTCCTCCCAGCTCTGCATATGTGAGGGGCTGGTTTCTTGGCTGCAGGAAGTTGCACAACCCAACCAGTGCCCTGGAGGGTCCATCTGGCACACCCTGGCACAGTCCACTCTTGTGGGCCATAGCCCCCGCCTTCCTGGAAACAGCTGAGCCCCAAGAAAGCGACTGTGGGCTGGGACCACGAAGTGCACAGCCCCAGCGGGGCTTGAGTCCCACTGTATGTTTGGGTGGGTTTTTGTTAGTTCTAGCCAGCAGACACGAGCAGCTTGTGCCCTGGCCTGTGCTGTGTACAGGACAGGAAGACAAGCCCTGCCTTCCCGCAGCTCCAGATGCACAGAGGAGCCCCTACTTGGATCTCTGTGCTAGGCCTGAAGAGCCTGTGTCTCAGGTCTGCAGAGGAGCCTGGTGTCCCTTCTGATCTCTGAGATTCTGTAGCTCTGAACCTATGTAACCACACTTTTTTGGGGGTGGGGTGGGGTGTACCAGGGACCAAACTCAGGATCTTGTGCTTGTCAGGCAGGCGCTTGTGCTGCTGAGCTACCTACCTCCCCAGCCGGCGTGACCACACTCGCCTGTACCCTGTAGGAGGAAAGATGCTGTGGGGTGCTGAAAGGGGCCTTCAAGACTAATGGTGGCAGGTATTCTGCAAAGGAAACGGGACTGGCTCCTCTCCCCACTGCAGTTGTGGTACAGGCCTCAGCCACCAACATGTGTCTCCAAAACCCTAGACCTTGGCCCCTCCTCCAGCTCCCGTGAGGAGGTGGTTTGATCCTTCTTCAGTCACGGGGGTGGGGGGGCCCTGTTGCCCTCCCACTCTCTAGCTCTGATGACTCTGAAAAGGGAGCACTGTGGGTGGGCAGCAGTTATGGGACACCCGGGAGGCCATGCTCAGACGCCCCTCACAGAAATGCTCTCCCGAGAGCTGGAGGCCCGAATGTCAGCAGTCAGCAATTAGTGGCTGGCTCCTGTGCGGAGGCCTGCACCTCTAGGCTGCACACTGCAGACACTTCCCCACCCTGAGGCTCCTCCCTACCTTTTCCAGGCCTCAATTTAGCACCCTCCACCAGGTCCTGCTGCCCATACACCTTACGTTCCAACTAAGTTGGGACTGGCCTTTTTCTCTCTCAGGACACCTGGCTACACCCAGCGCCCTCTCAGGCCCTCGAAGGGGCCTTTAGTGTGCCACAGTGCCGCATGAGGCTGCCTGGACCTGGGTCGCCCCTTTCTGCTCTGTCTCCCACCCACACCGAAACAGGCCTGGCCCTCGCGGGCTTCTTCTGCTGAAGCCCTTCCACGTCTGCACTGCCTCTGGGCAGGTCCATGTGCACGGGTCCCTCCTGGTACCCTTCCAGCCCCTCACGCAAGCCTCCGTGGTGCAGGAGGTGCACAAGGAAGATGTGGAGTTCCCAGCCTGTACTCTCAACATTTAAGGAGCCAGAATGCACACTGAAGTCAGGAAGGCCCGCGCCCAGTCCTCACCGTTGGCCTAGGGCTGGTCCTGGCACTCAGAGGCTGGCTGCGCGACCAGAGCAACATCAGCCTCGCCTGCGGAGCAGGGGCAATGGCTCCCGGTAGGCAGACCAAGCATGTGCCCAGAGGCAGGGTGAGGACTAGCTCGGTGGCTGGCTCTTGCTTGTAGGGACCGTCCTACCAAGAGCTTCCTGGAGCATGCTTGGCTGTCCCACAGATACAAGGCCTGCCTCAGCCCCTGGGCCACTCCTCCTGTCCAGGAGCTGAAGCCAGGTGCCCAACCCACAACTGTGAGTCAGGATAGGGGAAGGGCAAACAGCCAGGGCTGTGTGGACACTAGGGACCAGCTGGGCCCCAACTCCCCCATGCCCCCACCCCCATGTGGCCACCATTTGGGCAGCAGGAAATGGCCTGGCCAAGCTCAGCCAGGGCGGTAGGGCGGCTTTCCTCAGGCCCGTTTCCTCTATCCGGTTGTTTTGATCTGAATTTACATGCTTAGCCACCCCCCCCCCTTCCACCCTCCTGCTTTGTCCCAAGTGGATGAGGACAGATGCATGAAGCATCGCAGCCCCCCAGTCGCGGGGCACAGGTGGAAGGAACCTTCTGAACAGCCACCAGCGTCCAGAGCGTGACCCCTACTGCTGGAGCTGGGAGAACCCGCTTTGCCAGCACCCAGATGCTGCAGAAAGCCCACGAGCCTCGCTCCTCGGTCCGGGCACGGACAGGCAACCCAGGTGCAGAGCCAGGCAGGTGAACTGGAAGAGGGCCTGCAACACTACCCAATTTATTAAGGCCTCCCTCGGTTCCCGGAAAGTGGCCACCTTGGGCTGGGCTGGATGGGGCTCGCTTCTCTAAGTCCTGGGTCCTTTGGAGAATGTGAGCTGCGTGGGGGGGCGGCTGAGGTTCTGGGCAGACTCAAATGAAGTCCCTTCGCAACGAGGCCGGTGCGTTCCCACCTACCGGCCATCCACCCCACTCCAGCTCTCCGCCTCCCAATGCTCCCTGGGGAGGGGTGGCGGCGGCGGGGGTGGACAGCATCGGGTGGCAGCCTTTACGATTTCCTGGTGGGCCTAGCACGAAGTGCGAAGAGCTTCTCCCAGCAGGTGGCGACTGTGTCCAGGGCACGCAGTAGGAGCCGCCTCTGGCCGCCTTGACGCCAATGCCGCCGGGCAGGGCGGGTCCTGGGCTGACGGCTCTGCTGTGGGAAGAGCAGTCAGAGAGTGCCCCGTTGCCCTGCGCCCACCCGCATCCCGCCTAGTGGGCCCGCGTGAGTCCCCAGCCCAAAGGCCATGGTCAGCGTGGAGCCTGCGGCAGAGGGGCGCACACCAGTCGTGGTGTCCAGCAGTGACGACGCATCACTGCCTCAGTGCGGATGGCCACGGTCCACACGGCTTTCTCCAGGGCTCCACGGCGGTCCCCTGATACAGCCCCACGCAGGGTCCGACCCAGGGACTTAATGGACAGGAGGATACTGTGTTCCTGCGGAGGGAAAGGAAGAAAGCTGGGGGACAGAGGCGCCAGGGAAAGACAGGTGCACGTAAGTGGGGCACCTGCTCCATACCTCCTGGGCACCGCAGGAGACCTCAGGCCATCCCAGCCTTTTGACATCGCCCGTCAGGTTTTTCCAAATGAAATGGTGCCTGGAGCTCCCTCTCCTTCGGGCCTCTGGCTGGGCCTGCCTCAAGGCTGCGTGTAGGTCCTCAAAGATGACAGCACGGTAGTGGTGGAGTATATCTGGGACGCTGCAGGAGTGCAGCCGGGCCCAGCCTAACACAGAGCCCAGAAGTGCCAGCTGGAGTGCCCAGAACACGGGCTTTGGGGAAACCTGCAGGGGGTGATAGGTCGGGGCTGAGTTGCGGGGCGATTCCCAGCAGAAGGGACAAAGTAGTGGACGCTTTAGGCTGTTCCCAGTCTGAGCTAGTACAACGTGGAGACACGAGTATTCAACAAAGGCTTTGTGGGTGCAGGTCGAGTAGACCTTGTCTTCTCACGGGAGGAAAAATAAGCCTGTAGGTAGCTAGGGGACTACAGAGGAGACCTCACTGAGATTTATTTATTTATTTATTATTTTTTTTATTTTTTTGTGGGACCAGGGTTCGAACTCACGACCTTGCACTTGCCCAGCAGGCACTTGTGCCTCGGAGCTATCTCCCCAGCCCCCTCACTGAGATTTAAAGGACCAAGAAAAGGGCTGGGGAGATAGCTCAGCAGCATAGGCCCCTCGGTCTTATGTTGGATCCCCAGTACCACAGATAAAGGGGACAGGTCCAGAGGCAGGGAGCTAATACTAGCATGCCTGGGGTAAAGGCAGGCAAGGCGTGGAGCACCCACAGATAGCAGAGGGGATGGCTCGCCTGCCTCTGCACATGCGGTGTGGCCAGCTCTGGGGTGCAGCAGGGAGTTCGCCACAGTGCAGCCTCACACCAGCCAAGCTCTCACCCACATCGAGTCACAACCACATCCAGAACTGGAATCCCTTTCTCTGTGTCCCCCACCTCACATCTCCTCTGCGCCCTTGGGCAGGGTCACACCTGTCTCCTTCCCAGCTAGGGGCAAACTGTCGCACAACTCTGTGGCTTTGGAGCTCTCCTGTTCATTAGTACTTCTGCTAAAACCAGCCAGGAGCCGCAGGAACTGGGGAGGGTCCTGCCCACGCACCCCAAGTCAAACTGAGACAGAGGCCAGCACTCTGAGCTCCAAGTCACACTTCACTGGTAGAGGAAGACTGGGGAACCTCCAGAAGTCACAGGAGGGAGCACCGTATCATACTGCCAGCACAGTTGCTCCAAAGGTCCCCTACCCTCCAGAACAGAGAAAACTTGCTCTGGGGCAGCCGACATGCCAGAGACAGCCGATGGTTTGCCTACAGCCTCCAATAAGGCCAGTTCCCAAATCTGCCTTGGCCCCCAGGCTGGAGTCAGCCAGCCAACTCAGGCTGGAAAATTAATCATGTGAACCCAGCGAGATGACAGGACTCGGCTTCCCAGCTCAGGTAGGGGCGCCTGAGGGGAGCACAGCCAACCCCGCCTAGGGCTGGGTGTGTGGGGACACTAAAATAAGAGTTTGCTAAGGGTCCTTCTTGAAACCCACCACACACCATGCCAGCAACACGGGCTCATGAGTGCTCATTCCCTCTGCCTACTGTCGACCAGTCTATGAGCAGACCGGCAGGAGCTAAAGGAGCAGTGCCCAGCACTATGCCCCATACTGAGCATGCTGGTTGCTCAGGCCCAAAACTTAAGACTTAGACCATCATGGGAGAAAAAGGTTCAGGGAAGACCAGGGCACAAGCACTCACAGCTGGTCTGTGATGGGAGCCATCAGGTACCGACTGGGGCCACCCTGGCCCAAGCCACCCCCACCCAACACCCCCATACCTCAGCTGCTCACCATGGGCCTCTCAGGGTCTTCCCCTCTCTTACTCCATCCAACTGGCCACGCACATAGTCACTGAGGTCTACAGGTAGTGAGTGTGGGCAGCACTCAGCGGCCAAGGCGGGTCCAACACGAGTCTGCAGGCCCTCCCTACACAGGACTGCAGTGGGACACGGAGAGAAGCTTTTGAAGTTGGCTCCTCCAGCAAAGGAGGGAGGGAACAGAGGAGGGGAGAGGAGAGGCCAGCAACGCAGCCCTGCCCAC
Source organism: Myocastor coypus (assembly GCA_004027025.1). Lineage (NCBI taxonomy): Eukaryota > Metazoa > Chordata > Mammalia > Rodentia > Myocastoridae > Myocastor > Myocastor coypus. The sequence goes on from PVJA010014146.1 coordinate 44,241, forward strand.
TCCCTCTCACCTCTATCCAATCACTTCAATTAACCTAACTCTGGAGCCCAGCAGCTGCAATAGGACTGTTAGCCCCAGGAGGACCCTTCTGTCAAGGGGTAGCATGTTTGGTGGGCACAGGATAGTGTGGGGGCCAGCTAGTGGATCAAAGTGCAGGCCAAGGGTGCCAGATTCTGTGTCTGTGGTCAGCAGCTGCTACATTTCCCAGGACCTAACTGATGAGCAGAACCTAGGGGGCAGGCCTTAAGCCCCTGCACCCTGATGTCCAGGCAATCCTGCCCTAGCAGGTCCCAAGATTCAGGACTTCCCAAGACTCCTATTGATGGCTCAGTCTTACCCCTCCTGGAATGAAGGCATCTTTCATAGGTGGGAGAAGTAACAGTCCCTGAGTTGTTGCTCTGCCTTAAAACAAGAGTACCTTCTGGAACATAGTTCACTTTTACTTTGGGGGTGGAAAAATTTCAGCTTTAGAAAAACTAAAGTGGAGTGTGGACATAGCTCAGCAGCACAGTGCCTGCCTGGCACGTGCGAGGTAGGTCCTGAGTTCAATTCCTGGTACCCACACCCTCAAAAAAAGAAAAGCTAAGGTAGGCCAGACCTGGGGGTACACACCTGTAATCCCATCATTGAAGGCTAAGGCAGGAGGACTGTCATAAATTTGAGATCAGCCTGGGCTACAAAATGAGTTCAGAGTTATCTTGAACTCCATAATGAAAAAGACAAAAAAAAAAAAAAAAAAAAAGAGAGAGAGAGAGAGAGAGAGAGAGAGAGAGAGAGAGAGAGAGAGAGAGAGAGAGAGAGAGAAGGGAGGAAGAAAAACTAGAATGTGTTCCTACAGAGAAGCTGCTGAGGCGCAGAGACTACATCTCAGAACCACCAGGAAATGCACCCTCGTAAATGAGAAAGGTGTGCAGATGTGGACAGCGCGCTGCTCTGAAGTCTTCCAAGAGCCTTTTGAGAACCCTTACCCTATCATCCTTTTTGGCAGACCTTAACTGCACTTAGCTCACCAGTCAGGGGGAGAGCCAAGGAAGGCCCAGGCCCAGTTAGGACAGGGGTCACCAGGAGCCCAAGCCCAAGGCTAAATCCTCCCTTTCATCTGTAAGGGGACAAGCTGGCTTTGGACTCAGTCTACAAAAGGAATTCCAAAGTTCCTTCCCAGGTCTCCATGAAGCTCCCCAAGAAGCTCCTGAGGCCACTCCACATGACAGGGAGCAAAGGTGTGCATGTGACGTGTCCAGCATAACCAACCACTGGCGCCTCCAGGACCACAGCAATGGGGCTGCACCTTCTGTGGCTCGCTCTACACTTGGTACTCGCAGGGCTTCCTGTCCTCACCTGTAGGCAGTTGAGTGGATGCACAGGCGAGCAAAGAACCCCATGCAGGAAGGCTATGACCATCCCTGCAGGCCCCATCCTAGGCACCACAGAGCACAGGGCCTCTGGGATGCGTCCCTCATGAAGAATGGGAAAAGCTGTTACCCGGAAAGCAGACCTCAGAAGACTGGCCCTTGTCATCCCACACAGCTGCGTCTCTTCTCCCCAGCCAATCTGAGGATCATCCACTTGTCCTCTAGACCATAGACCAACCAGGACCTCCTGCCAGAGGTCACCAGCACTGCCTGTACACCCTCTCCCAAGACTGCTGGATGGTTCTCAAGTGAATGTACTCATGCACAGAGCCATGGCCCAAGAGAACCCTTTGCCCTCACATAGCATAAAGGCTGCAAAGAAGCCAGTCTCTTGGGTATCTGTATCTATAATCTCTGTGAATTGAACCCAGAGCCTTTCAACTAAGCTACACTCCCAGACACCCTTTGTTGTTTTGGGTAAGGATCTGGCTAAATCACTAAGCTACCCAGGCTGGGTTTGAACTTAAGATCCTCCTACCTCAGTCTCCTGAGGGACACTCAGTCTCCTGAGGGACAATAAGCCTGGGATACCACACCTGGTTAATAAAATTTTCCAACTAGCAATACAGACAGTTACGTAGCCAAAAGGATTGTAAATCTGAGCCTAGCCAGGGCAACTTGGACCCAATCTTGGGGGTAAAAAAGAGAATATAGCTTAGTGTAGAGGCCCCGGGTCAATCCCCAGTCCAAAATTTCTTCAGGATAAGTTTTTCATGAATTAGTAAAACCAGACTCATCTGGGAAAGTGAGACAACTTTCACAGTGTCATTTTCATAAGTCTTTTGAAGGCAATGTGCACAGACCCAGCTTAGTCAGACTCCAAGGGGCCCTACTACCCCTAGACTAAGACCCTGATCCCAGCCTCACACCCACACCTGCTGCCTCTCAAAAGCCCACCTATGGCTGCATGGGGCTGACTAGACACAGCCTTAACAGTCTCTCATCCCATGCCAAGCACGTCATCGCACTCACAGCTTGGTCCCATGTAGCTTCTGACCTGCTGTCACACACGTGAGATGACATCCCGCTGTCTTGAGAGCCTGCGCTCCCAGCACCTTCTCCACCAACTCTCACCAAACCCTGGTATTCCCACCATGCTTCCTCGAGCCCAAACTGGAGCTGCTGCTTCTACGCACTCACATGCAGGAAGATGGACTGGGACTGTGAAAACATACAACAGGGAAAAGGCCGAAGAAACCTAGCAAGGCTCCAACCCTGGTATGATACACAAAAATCTTTTAATGAATGAAGACAAGGATCGGAAGCCCTGTGCATCCCTGTCCGTATGCCACTCCCTCATGCCCCTCAGAAGGCATTCTTGATGTGAGCAGCCACCAGCACCAGGATCTCCCCGATCTTCCGCTGCCAGTTGGTGATGTCCTTGGACACGGTGCACCACAGCTCCCCGTGCCGGGGCTCTGCATTCTCACAGCGTTTCCTCACCTCCTCTTGCTGCTCCTGGGGGAGGGACCAGACAGGCCTTCAGGTGGGACACCTCCTGCGCTGTTCCTGAGCCTCCCCTCCCTTACACTTGCCTGCTCCCAAGACCCAGCCTCAAAGCAGCATCCAGTCCGGCGGGGGTGGGGTGGGGGGGTGGGTCTTGAGCTGCTCAAGGCTGGAGCGGAGCTCTTCTGTAGTCCCAGAGGCCAGGACACCGACAGGAAGGCACTGCATGCTGGCTGTGCAGCCTTACCTCAGTGCCGTGCTGCAGCTCAAACTTGTAAAAGAAAGCCCACGCGTCCCCCAGGTCAGAATCAATCTTCACTGTGCGGTGGAACCACTCCCGGGCCTTGGTGATCTTGCGTTCACTCCAAAACAGCCTGGTGTAGGAGTGGGGTTACAGGTGTCAGGGCAAGAGCGGCACAGGGGCACTACGGTGCCATGCATAAGGCCTGGACTGCCTTTACCTCCTGTGTACTCATCAGCCGCATCCCAAACCTGGACAGCCCCAGCAAGCCTTGGCATACGTCATGAGGAGGGCTGAGCAGCGCTCCTGAGCTGCGTGGCAATCACCTCATTATTAGCCACAACCATCCTTCAGATATATGAGCACGTTGCGGCTTCTTTTTTTTTTTTTCCTTTGGTGGGACCAGGGTTCAAACTGACGACCTTGCACTTGCCAGGCAGGCACTTGTGCCACGGAGCTGTCTCCCCGGCCCCCACATTGCTGCTGCTGCTTCTTCTTCTTCTTTTTTTTTTTTTTTTAAAGATTTTTTTTTTTCTTGTTTCAGAACTTTTGTTTGTTTATTTATTTTTATGGCCGGCTCAGCCTGTCCTGAGGGCAGGGCTGGCGCAGCATGTGGTGCCAGGGATTGAACCGCGGTGCCTGCAGCCACCCAAGCTTTTCTAAGCAGGCGCTTTAGACCACTGAGCCATCCTGCCGGGTCCCACTTTTTTTTTTTTTTT